>JAIPRL010012884.1:0-11399 GCA_025469235.1 Pemphigus obesinymphae | reverse complement strand
GGAAACTAACGGGTGAAAATGAAAAAGTATTTATAAGAAAGCTAATTGGGACAGGGATGTGGAACATGGAAGGGAATATAAACGAAATGTGGGAAAAGGTAGCAGAGGGTGTTAAGGAAGTTGCTAAGAAAGTCGTGGGCATGAGTAGAGGTAATATGCCACAGGATAAGCAAACATGGTGGTGGGCAGAAGAAGTACAAAAGATAATATCAAAGAAAAAAATACATTTTAAGAAAAACAGAAAAACCGAGAGAGGGAGGATTAGGTAGAGTACAAAAGTTTATCTAAAGCAGCAAAATGTGCAGTGAGTAAAGCTAAATTAGAGAAAAATGATGAGTTGTATGAGAGGTTTGGAACTAAAGAAGGGGAAAAAGAAATGTACAGGCTGGCTAAGGAAAGAGAAAAACAGTCCAGGGACTTTAGAAATGTTTGGTGTATAAAAGATGATGATAGGAGGGTACTAACAGAGGAAAAGAAAGTAATAATGAGATGGAAAGACTATTTTGAGTGATTATTAAATAAGGAATTTCCGAGAGAGGCAATTGATTGGGTAAAGTGGAATTTGGGTATGGCAAAACTATGCCATAAACAGGCATAGTTAAAAATTCATGATAGAGCGAAAATCATATAGCGCAATAGAATTTACCGCTCGGCGGTAACGAGCATGCGACGGGCGATCTCGCTGGCCGGTTACTGCCACAGTATGTGCATAGGGGATTTATCGACTCCGCCGAAACTTTCGGTTTCGAAAAAAGGTATATATCGAATCCGCCGGCTACTGTACATAAAAAATATCCAACGAATCCACAGACAATCGATTCTTCTTTATGTACATCAATACAGTGTAACTGGACTATTTAGCAGATGCAATAACTTTTTTTCTATTGAATATTTTTAAGTTTATTTGTTTTAATTATTATTACAGCCTCGCGCTATAACTTAAATATTTTTTAGTTAAATTTTAATGTTTAGGAATTCGAAATAGAATATGTAAAATTTTATTTTAAAAAAAATAATAAAAATCAAGATAGCAATTTCGTAGATCTAATTTAAAAAAAAAAACCTGATGCCAATTTCTTTGGATGATGAACGAGTAACAAAGTTCTGCGATTATTTGGTTGAACATTATACTGATGATGGATCAAAATTTAATCCACGCATTTGGGCATCAAGAGAAATTACATCAGAACGCACTACAAATAGTTGTGAATCTTTTCATTCTAAGTTAAATTCAGAATTCACTAAATCTCATCCTAACATATTTATTTTTACTCATGTTCTAAATATGAAAATACAAACAGGCAGTTACATACTTATAAATGAAATAGATATCCCAAAAACTAGTAAAAATAGTGCTTTTAATAGTAAAAAAAAAAACTCGTTGATCACTTATCTAATGAATTAAATAATAATAAAATTTCTATATTTACATGTGTAAAATGTGTATCCAAATATTACCTACCTACCTACCTAAACAATTGTTTTTAATTTTTTATTCTATACTGGCTTAATATGTAATATTAGTATCATGTATCTAAATCATAATTTTTAATTATATATGCTTTTTTTTAAATTTAATACTGTGACTACTGTAACAAAGTATATGTAATTTATGTGATAATATATTAACAATAATTTGACAATAACTTATGTATTATTCAATATTTTAAAGTTTTTAATATAATATTTTTTTGATTTTTACAATTTGTTTCATATACTAATTTATTTTTACATTTTATATTTAGTATTTTATACTTATATTTTAATTTAGTTACATTTTATACTACAGTATTTGTATGGGTACATACCATATATAATAGTGATGTTCACTGATTGAATAAAATATAAAATACAATGTATATACCTATCTGTGTAATAGTATCCATTAAAAATCCATAGTTTACGTGCTAAATTTTTCCGTTGGTTGACTGTCTATAAAATATTTAGTCGGCGGAGTCGATACATAATTTTTTTGAACAGTAGCCGGCAGAGTCGATAGCTGGCGGAGTCGATAGTTTTTACAAACAGTAGCCGGCGGAGTCTATATTAAATCGGCGGAATCGATATACGTCCTGTGCATATTGGTGATTTTACCAACGGTGATTTTAGGTACGTACTATCGTACGATAAATGCACGACTATTATAGATTATTATAATTTTACGATTATTATTACGAATATTACGATTATTATAGTTTTTCCCGCTATCGCTATGGTGTGTGGGGGGGGGGACCTTGGTTTTCAATTTTCTTATTTTACATGCATTTCGGAGAAGATTTTTACCCTCAATATCCCCCCTTGCGTTTGCCAATGTTTATTTTGAACTTATTGCATATTAACACTTGATCAAATATTTATGGCTAGTATGGAATGGGGAGGCCTTACAAATTACAGTACTATTTTGAATTACGTGGAACATTTTATCAACAGCTATATGAAGCCATTGATATTTCCGACTATAAATATCTCGACAGCATAATATTGTTATAGTGTTATTATATCACATCACACACAATTCTTAGCACCACCGCGCTGCGATATTTCATAATTTTCTCGCACATTTCCACAATTCAATTCAAAACTACAATTTTTTTTAACTAGGTAGGTACTAACAAAAAATATTATTTACATAATAATACAGTATGTAATATAATGAATATCTACATAGATAATATAGGTAGGTATATTATATAATTATCTATTTAATTTATTTATACATTATAATATAATATAATATAATATAATATATTATAATATCAATAATCTAGATATTATCTACAATAAGCTGTATAAAGACATCCACGTACGTACTTATTTTTATCTAGTGAATCAAATTGTCTATTTCTATTTCGACACTGTTTCGAATTAATGTTCAATTTATTTTACGAAATATAGTTTAATATTGAGTCATGACTCAAATAATAATTTAACTGTTAACCATACTTCTTTTCAAAAATAAAAATAAAACAGAAAAATTAATAATGGTTGTAAAAAACTATCCCATTATGGAGTTACCTATATAGGTACCTACGATATGAGTATAAGGCACGAACGTATTTAGTTGTATAACTGGGGCAGCAACAAAATTGTACCATATTAACTACATATCTTTGTTAACCTACCTATTGGTTATTGTATTCTTTATATATTTATATAAATTATAATAAATTTATAATAACAACGGTTTTTACTTATAATATAATAAAATATAAATGTTCACTGAATTGTATGCATAATATGCAATGTGAATGTATATATGCAACTTATTTATTTAATAATCATAATATTATTACTACCATTATAAGGTATTTTTTATAATGATTATAATAATATGTGATTATTACCTACATATATGACATATCTATAAAAGTTGCTTTTACCTCCAAAAATACCTATTATTATCATTATTAAAAATTACCACCAGATTATCATAATCGCCACTGTTGTCATGTACGCGTTGCATATTGCATCGTGCACGATATTATGTTATTCGGAGACCGGAGTTTAAACGAAATAGGTACGTAGAATCACAGAATAAAATATAATATACTCGACGACCGACGATAACAATAATAAATATTTTGAAAACAGAGAAGCACGTGGTTTTCAAATGGAAAAATAAAATGGAATATTATAATATTTTATTTAATAGGTTAAATTAAATACGGTTCAAGTATCAAGTATTAAAATGTAGGTATTTTATGGGAAAATGGCTGGGAGAAGTACGATAACCGAGAAGTAATTTACCATTGATTATAATCCTATTTATTACCTAATTATTATCTATATTGCCTCGCTGTTTTCATATGTAAATACGACGAGAACAAAATTAAAATTAAAATTTTTATGTTTTGAATTATGAAATAGTACCTTCAATGTTTAATACTTAGAAAATTATAAAACCCTGAAGAAGTTATTTCTAAAATGTTGTTATCTATAAATTGTATAATAGTTGTTATAATTTTGAAATCATTTTAAAAAGCCATTTTGTTTGTTTTATGTAAACGTATTTTTATATAAATATCGTGATTAAATAACAAAAAAAAAGAACTATCATAGGTCTATTTTTTAATTTAAAATAATTTATAACAAATTATTAATTGTTAGATTTTTCTTTTTCTTAAAATATTTAAAAAATTGCCTTTACAGAACCCCTTGAAAATAGGGCGATAGACGTCCTATTAATAATAGAGAAAAACTAGTTGTATTGAACTTGGCACCCACACCGATAGAATAATAAATTTCCCAAAATATATACTTAAGTATAAATACTTAGTAGGTACTTTCAACTTTTAAGCTATAGTAATAAGTAACTTTACTCAAACACATGATTTACATTCGATGTTATTGAAAGAACGATTTAAAGTTACCTTCTAATTGGAATATTATACTCGCTACCTATAATATGTGCTTAAAAAAAAAATAAAAATCAATGAATCCTATATCAGGTCAAGACAAGAAATTGTATAGTATAATTTCTATAATATTAAGTAGCCAGTAGGTAGGTAACTATAATCATGATCCACGGAGCGTAGGTATATAAACATTTTCACACCACTACAAGCAAAATAAAAACTACAAAACAAAAATCAAGATTATCTAAACATAAATTAAATCAAAATCTAATGAATAAAATAAAAACAAAAAAAAAAAATGGGTGTGGAAGTAAAAATTAAAACTACGTTATTCAAAATCAAAAATATAAAATACTGGTATTTAAAGTAAAACCGAAACTAAAATTTTTGAAATCCGTATTTTAAATTGAAACCAAAAGTATAAAATACCGGTATACAAGGTCAAAACCGAAATCGAAATATTTTGAAACCGGTATTTCAAATCGAAATCGAAAATGTAAAATACCGGTATACAAAGTCAAAACCAAAAATGAAATATTTTAAACCGGCATTTCAAATCGAAATCGAAACCAAAAAAAATGTAAAACCGGTAATCGAAATTGAAATCAAAACCGAAATATTTTTTACGGTTTCAAGCCCTTATTATTTGTAATAATTGAGAATGAAAATTGACTAGATTTTATGTGTGTATTGCAATGATGATGAACACAAAACGACAACGAAAAACAAAAAATACAACAGTGTGTGTGTGATGATAATACAATTATAATATTAATAATATATATGACAAACAACAACAAAAATACAGATATGATATAGAATTTAAATAAAATGATAATAATTTTAACTAGTACAACAATAATAAATATAATTCACCAGTGACGTAGCCAGAAATTTATTTTTTGGGGGGGGGGGCACTGGATTTTGTATCACTATTTTTATTTGTTCTAAAATACAATATTTCATTGTGCTTCTTAGGGTCATCAAATTATGTTTATATGTAATATTCAAGGCCTGCGATATTATCATTATAAAAAGAAGCCGGTCAGTAGGGGGTGGAAGCACTTCGTTCATCAGGTTTCAGTAGGGGTGGATGCACTTCTCTACTGATCAGGATACTCTTGGTAGATGTATTGAATTGTAAAGTAATGATAAGTCGTTGCATTTAATAAAACGATTCTGAGCGTAGCTTCGGTGTAGTATACATAACTCTTAATACTTTATTGTTTAGGCTCGGTGAAAAAAAAACATAATATAGATAATATAATATAATATAATATAATATACAATGATTGTAATCGTTACCCGGGAAACTCGAATAAACAAATGACAATAACAATTTACACCTAAAATGCCCATTTCAACACCTTAAAATCAAAATTGTACAAAATTACTCCTCTAAAGTACCAACTAGATGTAATTTGCTACCGAAAACCGGGTAAGCTTGTAAAGATCGGAGCACTCCTTCTGGTAGAAAAAGTGTTTACAGAAAAAAAAAAATAATAATAAATAAATATTATTGTAAAACCATTAGCTCCCTCACTACGTTCAGAATCTAAAATTAGAAAAAATATGAACACGCCATTTAAAAAATGATGTAAAAATGGTATTGTTTTTTTAAAAAAAAATGTAGGTTTACACTATACATAAAAATTATCTAAAAGGAATTTTTCAAAATTTTGTATTTTAAGGGGTGAAAATTATAATTGAAAAGAAAATAATTGGTGTTTTATTTTAAACCCAAAGGGTTTTATAATATGATAATTTTTAATTTAACTATTTATAATGATTCTATCACTGTCATTAGAAGTAAACCTCTAAAAGATTTTTTTTCCAATTTACCTTATTTTAACAGAACTATAAATATAAAGTTGACGTATTTTTGAGGGCGAAATTTTTATACATATACTATTTTTACGGCTTAGCTATTTAAAATTAATGAAATATCTCTTCGAGGTTCACTGCAAATAATTTTTATAATTTTAAACAAATTTTCAGTTTTTAAATTTGTTGATTATTAAAGGGTGTGGAGTTTTTATACATTTTTGGCAAATAGTTTCTGTTTGAATTGCTGAATACTCCCTTTAAAATACACAAAAATAAAAAAGTTCACACCAAAGGAATCATTTTCACAGAGAAAAAAAAATTTCGGGGGGGCGAGGCACGTACCCCTAGTGCCCACCCACAGGTTACGGCACTGTAATTCACACAGGTTTTGATGGGGAAGAGGAGAAAACATATAATAACGATAGCACCGCTGTGTGTGAAATCAAGTTCCTGCAAGGCATACCAAAGAGCTCTTGAAGATACAGAAAACCTAAAATCATTAATAATTACTCATTAATAAATGTAATTAAATAACATCATTTCGTTACAGAATGAGTAATTTAAAATACTTTACATCACAAAGATGAAAATAATATACATGTATTTATTTTGGAAATTTTAGTTATTAGTATATTTTATTGCTGCTATTTTCTATAATTATTTCTGATTATTGCCCCAATATAATGACTCACATTATCAGGTATTTCAACTCTCATGAAAATATAATCAGTAAATTTTCCTAGAACTAATATTCTTATTATATTATATATTTTATTACAATCCATGATCCTGGGAGTACTTGGGTGATGACTGGTAATCTGGCTTTTATTTTTAGCTTTTACTCTTCGACCATCCTAGAAGACTTATCTCTTGTCAGTTTCCAAAGTCATTGAATACATATTTTTTCACTATAGTTTATTGGGTTTAGGATAATATCATGGACCATATGGACGTTAGCATTTGCACATGTACAAGGTAGGTACCTACTAAATCTTAATTCTGGTTTGTATATACACAAAACACATTTAATATTATTTTGGTTAAAAAAAACTGAATGACCATATTAATACATATGTTGCCCTGATCCAGCTTACTAAAAAATTGAAAAGTTTTTAATAGTCAAGTTTTGGACACAATTTGTATAATCATTGTTGAAATTTGTTTGATACTGGTACTTAGGTTATTAGCAAAAGAAAGGAAGTGGGATGGAGTGACACATACGTAATATTAATGTGTTTAAAAACTCAATTTTGGTTAACATGAGACATTTAAACTCTGTAATATGTATGTCATTTAGATATTTATTATATTATTTTTTAGTACCTATTTAAATACTTTTTCAGTAGGTACAAAAAAAAAAAATAATTTTTTCATACAAATATTGTTATTATTATTTAGGTACTAAAACATATCATTTTTAAAACGATCAAGTGGGTAGTGATGTTGATATAGGTAGGTAGACACAAATAATAGGTAGAGTATAATAAAAATACAATCTTTCTAATAATTATATATTGTATTTATATAAGTCCTTTAAGTATAAGTATTTAAATATATATATATTTGTAAAGTACTTAAAATACATTTTTACTAGAATGGAATAATATTATTATAACCACAGATAAAAATATATAAATATTTTGTTTGTTTCCAATTTTAAAAATAAGCCAGGAAGCACTTCACACATTCTGTACGGTATAGGTAGAGAAAGTTGGTTCATTGTATCTATGGTTCTTGTACAGGATAGTGTATTGTTATTATTATTATTATTATTTTAGATTTACACAAAAATCATATTTACATTATATACAAATCTACATAGTTATATTTATTACTATATACAAAATAATAATAATCATATAAATAAGTATCTTTTAGCCTGCTTGAATTTGAAGAAGTTCTTCTCCGCCTGTAAAAAAATATGCTTATTAACATTTTATCAAAGTCAAAAGAATATAAGTTATTACTGTTATTTTATATAGATCAAAATATTAAACAATAAAATAATAATATAAGTACCTAATATAAATTAAATACTTTCCTGGATGCGGCCTCATTTATTTAAATATATTATTTTAATTTATTATTTATTTAAATATAACCATTAACTCTATGGACAGCTTTCCTCAAAAAGGTTAGGATGTGATTAGTATCCTTGTTTATAATCAGCTCTTAAAGAAAATCTTTAATCACATTTATATTTTGAATCCTTGCTCTAGTTGGCACAACATTTCGAATCTATTATCATAAATAATATAAACATTGAAACCACATAGTAATTTTATTTATTCACTTTCAAATTTGCTCTTGATTGAAAAAATTCAATAAAATGTTGATTCTCCAGGAATTGTAACCGAAGTGTAAAATATAGAAAGTGTTGAATATTAATAATAGTAATTGATTAAAAATACTACCTAGGAAACTAATATTTTCTATAAATAGACAATATTAATATATTGATCAGGCACTCATAATGTTGGGTTTCACAGTTTTAAACCTAATATTAAATCCAAAATATAAATTAAACCAATATATGAGCATTGTGTATTGCATTTTAATCTATAGTTAGCTAAGTAAAATATTTGTATGATACAAAACGGGTAAAAGGTATTTTGAGTAACAAATATATTCATTATTAAATGTAATTTAAGCATGACATAAAACTTTACCATGATTTAACCTGGATAAAAGCATTAAAATAAAGTATATCTTTATAATCTTTATAAATACTCCTTAAATACTTACTTTAAACTGTTAAATACTTACTTACTTAATACAGAAGAACATTTAATACATATCTTAAAGTAAGAATACTTGCATTTCTGAAAATTTAGAAACAAAAATAAAACAGTGATCAAAGTGAAAAGACTACTATCACACCTACATTTACTACTTTAATTAATCTGATGAGCAAAATCATGCAATGCAAAGCTTAAATTATGATATTTTAATTAAATTTAGAGTTTAATCGTCTATTATCAAATTTGCAAAGAAGGTATTATTATTATTATATAGGTATTATTTATTTTTATTTAATTATTATCCCTTGTTCAATCTTATTAGGTGCCTATAGATGAGTTTTTCTCATCGATATTCGGTAATCTATTTTGTTTCGTGATAAATCGCTCGTTGATATTAGTCTTTAGGAGTGATGCGAAGTGTGAACGATAATTCGCACCCACCCTTCTACAAGTCATCGCACACTATGATTTTATATAATATATGTTTTCAATTTTTAGCGCCAAATTTAGATTCTCTCCTAATCAGTAAAGTTGACCAATACGCAATTGATAAAAACATAATGTTCATAATGTTCTATGATAAAAACGTCCAGTGATAAGGCAGTAATAAAAACCGATTGAACATAGAAACGAAAAGGTACGAAGAAATGATCGGGTGGTATCGTTCATCTACTGGACTCGTTCATTTGGAGCGAGTTGTTTATGAACGACCCATCACTAGTCTATTTGTCTATTTGTTCATCATTTGTTTTCCTCGTGGTTTCGTGTTTCAAATTGTCCAAGATTTATTTTTGATTGCTACGCCGTACTTCAAAGATATTCAACATTTTCGATCGTTTACTTGTGCAACGAGTGCAATACGAGACTTGGTAAGACATCTCTATATTTTATATTATTCGTGTACCTACTTCACCTTTATCATTTCTATAATATTATACTAGGAGTTACTTACTACCAGTTACCGCTATAGATGGTTTCACTATGTGATCCGAATAATTGCGCGATCGTAAACCTTAATTAAATTGTTGTTATCATCTATATTATATTATATTATATTATATAGTTTTATACCTGTTTCAACGTGTACGATTGCATAGAGTAAATAGAAATTAAACAATTCCAACGCATGCGTTGTAACATTAATTTATAATGATTATAAATCTATATTTTCGAATTACTACCTACTTAGGATAGTGTGAAACCACTCGACACGTCCGAAACAAACAATACAGTTTTTAAAAACGTGCAATCGTATCATTTGCGACTATGAGTGTATTAATTAGTTGGGTATTATAATAGTGCCTAGTTAATTCGTAAATATTTTTATTCTCTTTACTCTTATTTACGGAAATATTAATCCAAACTTAATGTTTTCGTTGTTTTATTACGTGATTTGATCATTACGATTTTTGTGAATTAAATTTTTTTTTGGAGGAACATACATATGTTAACAAATTAAGGATAATGGTGAAGTTAGTATTTGTTGGTCGGACTTATGTAGATCACTTATAATTTACATATTTTCATCTTAATTTGTTTCATTAAAAACATGGTTTTTAGTTTAACTGATCAAATCCAATGGGTACCTATATAATCACTGTAAAGTTATATGTTATCAATACTGTACACATAATAAACCATAAACTAAAATTAAGTTTTAAATCTTGAGAGGCTTGATAAATTAGATTTTTCTGAAAATTTAATTGCTGCTATAGCTCTGAACGAGCAAATAAAATTTGTGATCGCATACATTTACTGTTTATAATATAATATGGTGCTTTAATTCACTACTGATTGATTTTATAGTTTTTTTTTTTTTTACAACAAGGTAATATAAAAAAAGTCCGTCAGTAAGGAGTGGAAGCACTTTGCACATTGAGTAGAATATCATTGCATTTAATAAATATGATTCTAAATGGTATAATTTAAACCCACTTGATAAAAAACCTATGTATGTGTTATATTGTTATTACATTGGAAGTGGATATGTACTTATAAATTATATGTATGATATCTATTATATAAAATCAAGTGACCTAAAACGGATGACACTTATGCAAATCCATAGTTTTTGACCAAATGTCACCAAATTTTGCATGCATATTCTTTAGACTCCCAGACAGAATGTATGTAAGAGTATTCTGAACTCATAAATGTTTATATTTCTTTTATAATCATTCTTTGAAGTACACATAAAGATAGAAAATACCACATATTGATATATCAATTAATAAATAAAATTAAGGTGGTATTCCACTATCTCCATGTCCGTGTAAACCATGTAGACCAAATAATTTCAGGCAATCTGATTGGTCAAAAATAGATAATAATAGTGGTCTCATAATCATGGTTGAACCTGTTACCGCAGGTTACTAATATTTCAACATTGCTTTACTTTTCAGCGTATGTTTGATGTGGTTTGATCGTCGTTACTAACAACCGATTGTTTATTATTAAATTTTATGAATAAAAACGA
>JAIPRL010012883.1:0-11401 GCA_025469235.1 Pemphigus obesinymphae | reverse complement strand
ATCCCATTCAAAAATTTGCATTGTTCTTCGGGTAAAATTTAACTTAATTTAGATACTTTTGTATAAAGTTAACTTGAAGTTAACACGTTAATTTTAATAAAAAAATAACTTATTAAGTTAAAAGTTAATCTGAAAAAAAAGTAACGCGTTAAGTAACTTAATTGAAATTAACTTAATTTTAACTTTTAACTCGTTAATGTCCAGCCTTGATTACGAGTATTAGTCATAACCCGGGTCAATCATTTCACGACAGCGTTCCGCAAGCATAATAATATATTATTGTTAGTTGCGAGCATAAGTTTTTGTGAGATGTATTGCATGTTGACGATTGTGCAATTATTATAAATTGAAATATTACCATGAAAATTGTTAGAAAAAAGCGATTTACGTAACATTAATGAATTAAAGTGATGTTTTAGGACAAATTTTTAAAAATTTAACCCATTTAGAAGGCCTAATATATAACTAAAGAATAAAATATATTAAACTGTTGTAAAATTTCGGGCGAAAAATCGTGTAGGTTATAGTATAGTAGTTGTCAGCGTTAATGGTTATCTATATTTTCTGTTTATAAACTTAGAAATTGATCAAGATAGATTTCAGGAATGGAGTTGGGAGCTGTGGGATTATTATTTTTTAAGCGGGCGGTAAGGGAAATAAGTTTGGGAACCCAAAACCATATGAAATAAGTCTGCAATATGAATATAAAGAATAGAATTGCGACGAAAACGGATGCTTTCGAACTAAAATAGAGAAATTCGCCCGTTTGGATTCTAATACTACGAAGATGAACATTTTAAGCCCAAATAATATTCGCTCAATATCTTTGGCGAATAGGTTGAACACCTTGGACTAACTCTCAACGTCGATAAATGCAGCGTTATGTCTTTACCAGGAGCCGTTACCCTCTTCTTTATGACTACCTTTTAAACGATACTTTGCTTCAACGAACGACTTAAAAAATGGATTCTCTCGGAATCCATTTCACTCCTTCCCTTAATTTCGACTATCACATCAACGTTATTGTTGTTAAAGCCCTTAAAGTATTTATATAAAGGGTTTTATCAAAGGCAATACAAAAACTTTTAACTCGGGCCAGTTGCCTTCGCATACTGTATTTTTCCCTAGTTCAATCCATATTAGAGTACGATGGAGTACGGTGGAGGCATTCTTATCTTGCTAAAGATCACTAGAGCAGGTTCAAAACAAATTTTTATCATATTCTTTTTTCATCCTCAAGATAAATCATCCTCCCCACGATTATTTCTTCATTCGTAACACTTTAAAAATTCTTAGTCTTTCCACCAGGCGCCCCGATACCGATCCAAACTTCATTTTCTCCCTTCTAAATAGTTTCATAGATGCTCCTGACCTCCTTCCTTAATTTCCTTTCGTGTTTCTTTTCACAGCGCCAGAAATCATCAGCTATTCGCCGTGCGAACTCATAAAACTGCTTACGGTCACAATTGGCTCATTCATAGAATGTTACGTCAAGTAAACTTTTTAGATTATTTTTTACTAACGTCATTTGGTTTAAGTCTTCTTTTTCCTTATAAATATGTATTTTTATGTGTAAATAACTTTTTCATCACATTGAATTTGTTTTGTAATCTTTATATATATATATATATATATACTATGTCATTTTTATAATTGCCGATTGGCGTTAATAACAATAAATAAATAAATAAATAGAAACATAAAGTTATTGAATGATTACTGAGCGTATTATACGAGACTCGATTCCGATCGCTCGAAAACGAATGTGGGGACACGGTTCCTGGCACGGGACTCAATTCGATATGTCCACTTTTGGGGGAGACGAGGGTTTTATACTTTTTTCATTTTATTGAAACGCGCGACTCGCTCCTGCAATTCCGTTTTATTCGGACGCGACGCGTGTTATACATATTATATTATTATAAAAGTCTGCCCGAAAATAATAATTATTATCATACCCGAACCGAAAAGGCCGACCCGACCCGACCGTTATTTATCGGTCCCTCGCGGCGTACCGACGAAATTTTAACGACGACGTCCCCGCTCCGGGCTCCATCGTTTAATTATTCAGAATCGGCATATATACTGACCGCCGCCGACTTTGGCCTCGCGAACGTGTGAAGAAGTCGTATTATTATTATTATTATTATTATTATTATTATTATTATCGCGGGAAACGGTCGTAAATCACAATATGTGGTCGAGAGAGGGGGACTTTGGAGTTTCGGCGCGTTAATCAACCGAACGCACTGGCGCGTGCGCACAACGATGCGGTCACTCTCGTCCAAAACACCGCAGCCCACAGGTGAACTTCCCCAAAACTCCCGTCAGGTTATGTGTGCACATAATATATTATATTTTACCGTGTGTTCATACGCAAATATGCCGGTGTAGACGTTTACAAGAGATATATTATAATATTGTGTTCCCCATATGGGAGTTTAGTGGTTTGATGTTGTTTGTGCGTGTCGAGAACGAATTGAATTTTAGAGGAACCGGCCCAGGGGCAAAGGGTGCATTTTCCACGGGTGGCAATTTTTGGGGGGGCGGCATACCGATCATGGAAATTTGGAATTTTGCCGTGTTATATAATATATATCATTTAGTAATTGAATAATCTTTTTAAAAATGTTTTAGTCAAAATATAAAAATTCTGCTTCCAATATATTCTCTAGTAAAGATAATATACTAAATCTTAATCATTTTTCAGATTTAAAATCGGGAAATCGGAAGTACCGTTAATTTCACCAGGCTTTTACGTCTAAATCAATGAAACAATACATAGATTTTAACCGTCTTAATAATATATCATATTTAAAATTGTTTTGTCATTGATCGTTTTTGTACGTAATTTTTATTTTGTATAAGTACTTACTACTATCAAGTATACACACATCGAATCTATTAGAATTCGGTATTCAAGAACACAATAGGTAATACTAATGCGATTAATCAAGTATTAAATGATAAAATGCACTCAAATATGTTGTATTGGACTAATGTTCTTCGTTGTGTCATCTCTGTCATCACGTTTTTAGCTGAAAGAAGACTGTCATTTCGTGGCAAGGTCAGAGAATATGGCTCAGCGCATAATTGCAATTATATGGGATGTTTGGAATCAATAGCAGAATTTGATACTTTTTTATCTAAACATATATCAGAGTATGGTAATAAAGGAACAGGTCATGTCTCATATCTGCCTTCTGTGATTTGTAATGAGTTCATAGTTCTATTGACCGATTTTGTATTAAAAAAATAGTTAATAAAATTATTCAAGCCAAGTTTTTTTCTATTATTATAGATTCTACACCACATATTAGTAAAAAAGATCAATTAACTATTGTTATTCATTTTATGACACCAAATGGTGGTTCTAAAGAAAGATTTTTAACGTTTTTATCGTTTATTGGACATAAGGGAGATCAAATGGAAGAATCACTGACCAAAAAATGAACAGAATTAGGCATACAAATAGAGAATTGAAATATATTATAAGTGTGATAAAATACTTTTGAATACTGTAAGAACAGGTATTTAAAGCGTAACTATTAAAAATGGGAATTGTTTTGAGAAAATTAGAAAAGTGGCACCAAAGCTCATTAAAAATTTGTGAATAACATAGGTGAACTGTAAAAGTATAAGCTATAAATATCTTATAAACTTGCGTGTAAAACTTGATAATAAATTAGAAAGGGTATGTAAAAATATTTTTTTTAAATGTGTAATCCATCTCGTTCAACCCAATCCCCTAAAACACTAATAAAAAAAATTTTCAGGGTTCTCCCACCGTAAAGGTTTTCTCCTGTGTGTGCCATTAAATTATATTTAAAGAATTTTAGTCTGTAGTGTAAATTTAGGGGTGGCAAATTATATTTGCCCCCCATACATTGAACCTTAATGCGCCCTTGAACCGGCCGGATACATCAGAAATCTGAAAATTTTTTCGTAGAAGATACGGGGGAGGGGAATTTAGATGAACGGTTAGAAGGGAAGAAATCGCTCCACGGTTGGCCTCCTCGGCCCGTGACTCTATAGTAGTCTAGTGCATTACCGTTTGTTATAATAAGTCAAAGTGAAGTTAGTGTTAGCTTATTAATTTAACGAGTTAATTTTAACAATTATTAACTTATCATATTATATGTAGTTAAGGCATCTGTGAACAAGTTATTATCTGGTTAATTCTTTTTCAGTGAAAGTTATGTTCCGTTAATATTTTTATTAATTTTGTAATAATATGTTCTTATAGATATATTATGTTATATACATTTTGTTATTCTATTTTGTATAGGTAAAAGGACCAAAATGCCAGCATAAATAAGTGAAAAGAAGGAACGAGTCCAAGGTTACGGTTGCGCGAAAGATTCCACAAGGAAAGGACCAATGGCTTGTAGACAACGGTAATCTTACTATACCTAAATACAGATAGCAGAAGGGTTCCTATATAACCCTGGAATAGATGACTCTATGTGTCTCTTTTAACTACTTAAATATAATCTTGAAACTTTAAACAAGATTATCTCAAAAATAAAGTATTTTGAAAAAATATGCGGTGGTGGCCAATATGTTTACTACTTAAAAAGTATTAGACCGATCGATTCCAAATTTTTCATGTTCATTTTATACAATAACGATCAAGGGTTGAAAAAACTATTTTTAATTCCATTGAAATATATATATTCCTTTTTTTTTTTTTATAAATTTGACCACCTCAAATATCGGATTTTTCAATAAAATTTTCGTCATTTTTGGAAAAAAATCTAAATTTCACAAAACCTTTCATTCAATATAATATAATGCTAACCAATGTATTTTGGTATTTATTTTCAGAAGTATTTCGGAAGATACCGCGAGTAATGTTTTAAAAAAGTCGTTCTACGAAAATACGAGTATTATTGAAATGTCTATAACTATTTGATTAAATTATTATCGTCAGAAATAAAAATAAAAGTACCTTTTTTACGGTTATAAATTATTAATTAGGTATTAAATATTTTAGGTAGTTACAAAATATTTGTTTGATATTTAATAAAATAATGTTATTATTTTCAACATTTAGATCTGAGGTGGTCCTTCATCTATGGCTTAATATTTATTCTGCCCCATTAAATAGCCATTAGATAAACTTTAAACGTTAGATTTGAACACTAGATGGCACACTTGTATTATATTTTAAATATGCTTTTTTAACGTTTTATTATTTTGTTTGGATTGATTTATATAGATCCGATTTGGAATTAGTCGAATTTTTAACTAAATCAGAATTATAAATTTTCATTTCATTTTTCAATTTTCAAATTTAAAAATAATAATATCACGGACAAAAATATTGAAAAAATGTCTCATATTATATTTCAATGTTTGAATGCTTATCCATATTATTTCAGAATCATTCAGCTCAGATATTTTCCATTTTTCAGAATAAAATCAAAATAATGAATGAAATAAACTAAATGTAGGTATAATTTATGAGTCTCGTGTTTTCCAAATTGTGGTAATTTTTCAAAGCTTCTAATTTTATATATATATATATGTGTGTGTGTGTGTAAAATGTATATATTATTATATACGAGGGTTATCAAAATTAGGATAATAAATAATATAGGTACTATATAATTTAAATATTTGATGAGCATTTTGTTTGTTATAATATTCATTTTTAAGAAAACACCAATATTATGAAATTTCATTCTTGAGAAGAAACAATTTTTAGAAAATTAATTTTTCCAAAAGAAATATAGTACCTACCTATATTAAATTCAGGAAAAATCAAAGTGAGAAATTTTTTTTTCAAAAAAATCAACTATATTTACATATTATATAAAAATAAACAGTTTTCAATATTTTTTCGCTATTTATTCTATTAACGAAACTCCGTTCTACAAGAATCAATTTTTGAATAAAAAGTTCCATATAGAAAGAACCGAATCGTACTTACAGAAATATAATTAGCAATAGATAGCACATTTTCAAGTTCCTTCGTGTATTAATTTTGTCGAACAGAACTTATTTGTACTAACAATATTCTTGGTACATGAATATATTATTATATTATCGATTCTATTTAATGCAAATAAAATTCATCAATTATACCGAACTTTTTGCTTCTGAATAATTTATTCAATAATGTAGTATACTTATGGGCTCTATTTTTTAATATAAAAATTTGTGATTCTTTTTAGATTATTTATGTAAAAAAAAAAAAAGTGAAATTTCAGAGAAATATAATTACGATAATTTTCATATAGAACTCTCGAGTTACCTACTGAATTTTATATTTTTTAAAAATGGTCTTTCCTTCGATATTATATAAATCAGACTTTCCCAATAAAATCAAAAATATTATCGTTATCTGTATAGTGAATATTGAAATATCCTTGTTAAGCACATACCTAAATATACTATCAGTATAATATTAAGTTCGGTTATATTTTCTTATATTTACTTGCCTTTTAACTAGTGTGTGTTCGACAGTATAATGCCGGAAATATGTTAGATTTGAAAATTGAATACCTTGTTAACATTCAATTTCTTGCTAAATTTAAAAAAAAACTACAGCTGAATCAATTCGAATGTTAAATGTTAAGTGAAGTATAGCGAAGAGGGTGCATTTATGATTTCACGTTTTCAAATGGCACAAGTGGTTTTGTATCGGAGGAAAATACAACGATCGCCTAAGCCCTCCTTCCATGTCGTTAACAAACGAAAATGTTGAAAATGTCGTTAAAATAATTCGGCAATCAAGAATCAAGAAGTCACGAATGAGTAAATCAAAATTCAAAGTATTAGTCATTATTATTATTATTATTTTTTTTTTTTGATATTTAGGAAATAATTATGGTTCAATAGATTCTTACTGAACAGACAGTCAACCGTAGACGTTCATTAGTGGTAAGGGAGACATATCCCCCTGGCTTTTCCATCGAAAGATTTTCTTTTTTTTTTTTTTTTGCTTATTTCTCGTTTTTAAAGTGAATTTCTCTAGATTGATGACCTTTTTCTTTCACTCCACCCCCTCTGAGTTTTTGAAAATCTATTTAGATGGACGCCATTACAATCAACTAATATTATTATAAAGAGGAACTCGTATTAATTAAATTGAGAGAACTTGTTACCAAGAAGTGACCAGATTTGTCGAAAAATGACTGGGTTCTTCACCAAGGTAATGTTCTAGCTCACAGTGCATTCATATAAATCAACGATTTTTTTTTTTTTAACAGAAAACAATTTGTACACTCTCTCATATTCTCTAATAACTACTAGACCTCGCTGCTTGCGATTTGCACCTTTTCCCGAAAATTAAAAATTTATTGGAAGGAAACTATTTTCAATGGGTTGAAGATTCAAAAACGAAAACGGCAGAACTTCTAAGAGGGCTGGCCGAAGGTGATTGACAGTACTGTTTCCAACAACGGCTGCAGCGACGACGTACGCGACAGTAATACGTAAATGCCGAGAGAAATTACTTTGAAGGCGTTCAACGTTAAACCGTAAAATGTCAATAATATTTTATTGAGAAAGTCTCGTTATTTTCGCGTCACGCCCATATGTGCAAATTGATTCAATTTAGTGGGGGGGGGGGACTTCAGCCCTGACTATTTATACATTGAATATGCCCCCCCCCTCCGTCTTAAAATATCTTAAAATTTAACGCAAAGTTTTAATGGTTTTTATAAGTAGGTATATTATATCTATATTATAAATTATATTATTATTACATATCATAAATTTGGGGGGGCTAATTATAATTTGAGAGGGCTAAGCCCCCATAGCCCCCCTGAGATTTGCGCCTATGGTCACGCCTATAAATATCCATTCTCAATAATTTCATGTAAATATTCGTAAATTTGTTGAATCTTATTCGGGTTTCGGGATTTTGACGCTTTTCCATTTCGTTCTGTGATCACCATAGACGAACGAACATAAAAAAAAAAAAAAAATTTCCCCCGGTCCCTCCTCGATAAATTCCTGCGGACTGTTTTACTCCTGCGCCAGCATATATACTGGACAATTCTCGAACGAGAATATAATAATAAATAATACACATCGTACGTGCGCACGGCTCATCGGAATTGCTAATGTCCGGCTCCGTGCACGCGCGTTACGCGCTCGCTCACTTTCGCCCTCGTCGTCCGAAAAAGGGTTACACGCTAATGTGTACGATATATACTCGTCGTGTCTACGAAGCGCAATAAATCATATTCGTGTGTACGCTCTATCCAGTCCGTCGTTTTTCGCGTATATAATGTACATGATTGCCTGCGTGGGGGGGGAGGGGGAGGGTGATGTGTTTCCTCGAGGCATTTTTTAGTTTCCCCCCCCCTACCCCCAAAATACACACAATAAATATCCATTAACCGAATTATTAACGGTCTGCCGTCTCTTCTTCCGTGGCCCAAGAGAAAAGCGCGCGTGGTAAATATAATTGTTACGCGCGGGGGAGGTTTATTATATTTTCGAGATTCAACGTGCTGTACGGAGACTTTGCGGGGGCCGGGACGACCGAAGTCGAACCGTTGAGTTTGTCTATGGCGCTCTCCTACGATTTCGTCTGTGTTATTTTTACACGTCCGCGTTTTATACACCGGAAACGCTTGCGATTTGTAAAGAGTCGGAATTTTCGTCTTTGATGTTCTTTAGGCCTTATACTTTCCTTAAACGGCAACCCGCCGTGTTTTTGACATTCCGACGTACAATATGTTTTTCGACAATTCCGGTGTATCAACATCGAATATTGAATCAACATTTTTTCCAATATTATAAACATTTGATAGTACTCCGCGTCCGCACAACTCCGCACTTCCACGCTTTAAATGCGAGTAAATATTCAATATTCGATATTCGATATTAATAAATCAAAGTTCTTGGAAAAATATTTTGCGTCGGAATATCAATTAAAAAGTATTTTAATGAGTAGTCGACTTTCAAGATAAATAAAAACACGGTATACAACAAGGATATAAATAGTAAAAATTCGAACTTCTTATGAAAATATTGTAAAATTATAGTATCTCTAGTTTACAAAAATACAAAATATATAAAAAGATAAATATTCACAGAGAAAATGTGGTCATCACGATAAGAAAATGTGTATTATATATTATATATAACACTCTTATGGGATAAAATGTTTAGCATTTAACTACATATGTAGCAGCGATGAGTATTATTAATTCAACATACTTAAACGATTGCATTTATTTAGGTCAGTTATGATCATAAATATTGATAACTAGATATTTATGGATTTTCAAAATCAAATGATCAAAAATAAATAAACCAAAATAAATCCTTAAAATGACATTTCAACAAATATTAATAATAGTAATAATAAGAGTAATATTTGAAGTGCTTATTTTAGCTTTATTCTATGTTAACTTATATAATGATTCGCTAATGAATATAATGAATCGTGTTATACGAATATAACACAAATTCTAAACACAGAAAAAAAGTATTTTAATAACCATTATATAGATTTTTTCAAAATATTCGAAAAAAGATTATATTATACATTATGTATATTGTGTATATTTACATTTTGGGAAAAAATCATTACAAAAATACAAAATCACAATTAAAATAGTTCGTGTTGAAAAACAATAGACTGAAAATTATACCCAGTTTTGATTTAGCCACATTGATAATGTTTATAGATGTTCAGATTCAAAGCACCAGCTTCCCCTCTAATTTCGTACCTGTTCTATAGAATATATTATTATTATTTTATCAAACTACAAACCCCTGTCGTGAAGGTTAATACATTTTTTGATTCTCAAAAAACGAGATGTCACGAAACCTTATATTATAATATAGCATACCAGTTAATTATTGGGATTACCACATAATATATGAAATCAAAGACTTCCTGCAGTTATATATTAAATTATATAGGGTTTTCAAGTCGACTAATCTCGTGGTGAAATAATTTTTGCAATGAATTCAATATAGACAGATTTATACGGTTGAGGGCACCTAACAGGTGTGCAGTCTCACATTTCCGACTCCCTATTTTGATTCTTTATATATAAATATGTCCATTCCGAGCACCACCATTATTTTTTTGGTTAATAGAACCATAGGTATATTTCTTAATTTTCAATATTTTTCACAGTGAATAAATATAACAAACTGTGCATAGTATATAAAAGATATATTTATAATTTTCGTCTTACTTGGTTCATCAGATTTACAATTTTATAATAATTCACATATTTAAAAACATATTTTAGGCATAATTCCTTATTGGTTTGCCTTTTTAGTGTTCAGTAGTAGAATTTCCCTTTGGTCCTTATTGAGCTCCTCCGTTTGTTGTTGACATCACCCGATCGGTATTTTTACCAACCGGGGATGATGTGTGCTCACTTGGTTAGCTACACCATAATTTATTTTATAAAGTTTTTACATATTGTATTTACTTAACTCAATTGAACTTTAAGTGAACTTGTTATAAAAACTTCTTTTTTTTATTATTGAAAAAAATGTCTTGCTGCATGTACACACTACACACTACTTCATAGCCTTACATTTTTTTTTATTACATAATTAATATTGTTATATAATTATTCCAAATAATAATAATCGTGAAGTCAGAATTTAGTGGTTAGACTTGGTCTTAAAGATATATCATATTGAAATTTAACGATTTTACCATATTCCTTTAAAAAAGTTATTTTTTAAATTTTTTAACAGTGTTATGTAGTTTAGTGGGATCCAACGTTGTTTTAATGCGCGGAGTCCTCGGTTCGGATCCCTTCATATTATTAATAAATAATATAATATAATTACAATTCGTATAATTTTTGCACTTTTTTAAACTTTTTTTGTTCATTATATCCACCGAAATTTCGTTCATTTTAGAAAGAAATGATTTATCATTGCTTTCAAATTCAATGAATCCGTCATCATTATCCTACCCAACGTGCGAAGTGCTTCCCGACTTTTTTATATATGGTTAAAACTTCTGCTAATAATATACTATATTATTATGTAACTAATATCAATAATATATTGAGGTTTAACAAATTTTGTTCAATGCCTATTCAAACACCTACGTTATACTGGTAGGAGATACTCATTAAATAATGATATTATAATTCTAATAATCGATAAGCAATACAGTTTTAATGGGAAACGGACACTTTGTACTGTCTATTGTTTTATTTTCATACCGCGGACACTTTGTACGGTCGAAATATTATTACGATTACCGATCGCGGACACTTTGTACGGTCGAAATTAAATTACGATTATCGATCGCGGACATTTTGTACGATAAAAATTTATCCATAATTATTTATATATATTTTACAATGTATCATGTTTCCAAAATGCAATCCGTCAGGTTAGGTTAACCTAAAAATATTAAAAATATTATTATACCTATAATACGACAGGTTATCGG
>JAIPRL010012882.1:0-11401 GCA_025469235.1 Pemphigus obesinymphae | reverse complement strand
AGACCGAAAAAGAGATGGGGGGATGTAATGGCGAGTGATATGAGGAAGGTGGGAGTAAGTGAAGAAGATGTGGGAGATAGAGTTAAGTGGAAGTGTAGGACCAGGGTGGCCGACCCCAAATAGTTGGAAGAGAAGGCGAAGGAGAAGAAGAAGATATGATTCATCGTCAGAATTTATGCAATCATTGAAGGAATAATGATCTATAAAACCATGACCAGTGCTTATATATTATTACGAATCTTATTACAGCAATTTAATTACTGATGTAAAATGCCATTATAACCTATAGGTATACAGTGTTTATATTACGTTATATTACGGGTTTACTAGCATAAGTGCAACACCTGCCGATTGCAACTCGTTGTAAGTGCAACTCTCTTTATGCAAGACTATTTGTAAGTTTAACAACTTTAGAGTGCGGAACCTTATATTTAAATCTCCGATTGACTGTGACACCTTGTAAGTTGAACTTTTATTGAATACAACACCTCATTAGTAGAATTACCTTTGCTATTCGTATACATCGTTTTATGTATTTATCGGAAATAATATTGTTAATTAATTAATTTTAAAAATATTCCGCTTAGGCAGACACTGGCGTTCACTTTCTAGAAGATATTCGTTGATTTCTAAAGTGTAAACTGTTGACAAAATAAGTAATCCGAAAATTGATGGAGCTTACTATTCTCGGATATTATAAGAACACGAACCTCGCTATGTTTGGTTCTCGATTGAGTGTAACAGGTTTTATTTAACCTCAATAAATATTTGATCATAATTTTAAGAAATATTTACGTTAAATATAATATTGGTATACAATAAAAAAAGATTGTAATATCATATTGTTGGTACCTACTTCCCACATATAAGAAGTCGCTGGGACTTTTCATTCTCAAATTTTTATACAATAGTTGTTGTCAGCTCAATTTGTTCGAAAGTCCGATTAAACATAGAATATATGATAAAAGTTTGCCCAAATGTATCAATATAAATTAAATTCAAATTGTGAAAAATAGTATGGAAGTCCCACGATTTTATATTTATAGGTATCTATTCTATGAATCAGCAGAACAAACTTAAATACTTTTCACAGGATATTATATAATGCACAATTTAATGAAATAAAAAAAGTAGGTATGTAGGTACAAAATTTAATTCAAACAAACGAAAAAAAAAACGATAAGAAAATATAGGTGTAACGATTTCGAATATTACATAAAAAGGAGTCGCAAAAAGACAAATAGACGGAGAGCGATTCGAACTAGCGTACCCATATTGAAAGTTCATTATCGTTCCCATTAAGCTCCAAAATCGATGATAAAGTGATCGAAATTTTTCGTATTTAAACCATTCAAAATACGGACGACCCCGTAACATATATCGAAAGATAATATATACGCGTATTCGGAACGAAAGTCCCAGTCGATCGGGGACGAACGGTAGACAAAGAAACGTTCAGTTGGATGTTAAAATGTCCGCAAAATGCAAATCCGAATTCGGCAGAGTCGAAAAAGGCCTACAAAGTTCAGAAGTTCAGGGCGATAACACAATGACGCGGGAAAATGTCGATTGATAACGGAAATCAGCGAGTTGGGAATCGCATTTTTTCTTCCCGGCGTCGAAAGCTCGGAGAAAAGGAGAAAACGCAGAGGAGTGAAAGGAACAAATTTCAAAATGATCTTAAATGAGTTTGAAAACGGTAACGGTACAGGAACATACGTCAAACGGCGGCGAAAACGGGCCGGGGAATTAAATTTCTATAAGAGAATTTTCTCATAAAAAAAAAAAAGTTAGCAATTTATATATACCTAAGATTTATTTATACATTACGTAACGCTACATAAGCATTTTATCAAAAACACTTTATTTTTATTTTGCTATAATTCCGGATTGAATGGTGTTGAGTACACTGTTCCAAAGAGATACATTTTGGTTCAGCGTCATCTAAATAATTATTATGGTAGATATTATATTTAGTACACATTTTGTAAGTAATATATATTTTATATTGAGTCTTTTTGAGATAATGATTTATAATGTTATATAATATCTAATTCAGAATTTGTTTAAAATATATAGATGATATTTTTTTATAATATAGGTTAGAAATTATTAACAACGCGTTGTACATTTTCTTGCTAATCTATACATAATTTAACATGACTTACATCGTAGGAAGTCAAATTGATTCAATGTAATACATCTAATAGTATTCACTCCTTTCAATAAACAATGTTTAGCAAATATTCGTCAACTAAATTTCTTTTAAAAATATCTATAAAAGTATCTAGTAATATTTTTTATAATTCTAAGCAAACAGTATCTAAATCTGCCCTCGGAGAATTTAAATTTAAATAACTAAATCAAAATAATAATATAAAGTAAAATCAATGACTTTCTTACAACGCTTATATTATATGAATTAAAGTTTTAAAAAAAAATTTGTAAAAATAATGTATCTCAAACTAGATTAAAATCAAATTTATCAAAATTTTAAATCTTTTGCATGAAATAATACCAATTTTTTTGAATAAAAATAAATATATATTTTATAAACAATATATGCCATGTGTATTCGAAAAAAGATTATATAATTAATATATATATATATAATAATATAATAATATTAATTTATACATAATTAACAAGTTTCAACAAAAAGTTACCATCAGATATTTTATATAATATATTTTATTGATTTGACTTACACATATGCATATATGTATAATGTAAATATATACTGTTATTTTTTTAAATTTATATTTATTTTTATTTTTAAGAGTATGAAATTTTTGAATTCATTAATTTTTGTATTTAAAATATATATTTAATAATTATGGTTTTTAAATTGATAAATCAATAATAGAAGCTTTTATGGAATTTTTTGAGAATAGTAAGTAGTTATAGTACAAAATATATAAGTAGAATAAGTTTGATGATATTTCAAAATACACACGTTCCTGTAGATTACAATATAGCTTGAAACGTGAAGATTAAATTGTAGGATATAGCTTTTGTGATGTAGGCATCCACTATAGTAACAGATCTTATAAAATTTAACCCCCATTATTTTGATTTTTAACATATCAGGCTGTTATATCGCAAGAATAATTCTCGAGGTATCTTGAGTTATTCAGTCCTATTTGGTTAAACTAGGTACATATGTATAAATGTTCAAGATTACCTAAACGAATGGTTTCAAACTTATGTTAGTAGGTTTCCTTGAATGGATATTTTATTAATATTCTTTGTTACTGGTTACTCGCAATATATATATAGTTATTTTTTGGAATTATTGTTATAGTGCACTTAGTTCTAGATGTAGAAAGCCCGAGATAATGATGTTGAATAATAAAGGGTTGATCAGTGTATAATGTTATACTAATACCACAGTTCTTTATTATATTTTTATCTCCGGAATTATTAGTATTAGAGACACTGTTACAATGAGATATATTTTTGTTTAGCATCATCAATATAATACTTCAACGGAGTCCATTAATCAAAAAAAAAAATCCCATTCAAGAGATTTTCCTCAAAATTTCATCTTTTTAAACCTAATTTGTTAATACTCGAGGGCTTGCTAGAGTGAATATTTATAAAGTATTTTTCACTATTCTGAATATATTTAACATTAAATAAAAGCTGGAATGGGGGGTTTGTTTTTGGTTTAATTGTCACCATGCACATAGTTTTAGCCGTTGAAAACTTGGGATATCTCTAATGGATAGAGATTTGTAAAATACTAAAATATCCCTTGTTAATATAGATCAGAATTTATTAGTAATTACTACTTTCTACGTTTTTTTGCAAATTATATATATGATTTAAAATGTCCTAGGTCTTAGGAGGTCATTTTTTCCATTGTTAAAGCATATTATATCATTCACTAGATTCAAAAATAATTTTTATCAACATTTCGTAACCTTAATTTCTTTTAAAAAAATCTATATACATACCTAGTTATATTTTTATAATTATCCAAACAGTATCTAAATCTACCCTTTTAGAATTTATATCTAAAAAACTGAATCAAAATAATAATATCAATTCAAATAAATAAATTTCTCACAATGCTTATATTCTATGAATTTCCGTTGTAAGAAAAGGAATTCTGTAACAATAATGTATATTAAGCTAGATTAAAATAATACTTTTCAAATTATCAATCTTTTGAATAAAGTAAAACTAAAAATTATAAATAAAAATAAATATAATATGCCTATTAAATAAAATATGTGCTGAGAGAATTCAAAATAAGATTATGAGTAACAAGTTTCACCCGCATGTCATCATAAAGTATTTTTTATATCATCTTTTAATTTTCCTTATAAATATAATTAATTTTTAAAGTGGGAACTTCCTACAGTTACTTATAATCATATTCTATAATACATATTAATTTTTGTTTTAAATTACTATTAATTTATAAAGTTTAATTATACCTATTCAATAATTATAGTATATTAATTAATAAATCCTTTGAATTTGTAGCTCTTCCCATACAATACCGTAAGTAATAATGAATACGCTCGATCATATTTCTAAATACACTCTCAGCTAGAATAAAATACGTATGCAATTTTTTTAAATAAGATCAGTACATTATTACTATAATATTCAGTTTTATTTGATTCATCGTCAAAATATATGCAATCATTGAAAGAATAATGATCTATAAAACCATGGCTAGTGCTTATATATTATAACGAATCAAATTACAACCATTCAATTAATGATGAAAAATTTCATAATAACCTTTATACAGTGTTTATATTATATTATTATATTTAATTGAAAATTTGTTTGAAATGTATACATGATGTTTTTTATAATATCAGTTAGAAATCATTAACCTCCTAGGTACTAGGAAGTCAGATTGTTTCAATGTTAATACATCTAATATAATTCGCTGCTTTCAATCGACAACTTTCAGCAAAATTTCGTCAACTAAATTTCTTTTCAAAAAATCTATATCAGTACATAGTAATATATATTATAAGTCTTTGCAAACGGTATTTAAATCTTCCCTTGGAGACTTTATATCTAAATAACTAAATCAAAATAATAATATAAAGTACACTCAATGAATTTTTCACAACGATTAAATTATATAAATTACAGTGTAAAAGAAATTTTGTAAAAATAATGTATCTCAAACTAGATTAAAATCAAATTTATCAAAATTTTAAATCTTTTGCATGAAGTAAAACCAGTTTTTTTGAATAAAAATAAATATATATTTTATAAACAATATATGACATGTGTATTCAAAAAAAGATTATAATTAACAAATTTCGACCATAAGTCACCAACAGATATTTTCTATAATATATTTAATTGATTTAACTTACACATACACACAGTGGTTGTTAATTGGAAAATAAAATAAGAACGGACTGTGAGCTTAGTTAAAAAATCAGCGTTCCTGGGGACATATTAAAGAAAAATTTAGCCGTGGGGGATTTCTTCCCTCACACTCCCCCTATTCAAAGATTCTTAACCAGGGACATTTTTAAAAACATTTTAGATTATTATATAACATGAATAGAATTGAAAAATCCAAAATTTTTTTACATCATTGTTGGGTTACAGATTTTCAAGATAGCATAGTTTAAGCATTAATCTTTTAAAATAATTTAACACTATCTTTTAAATGAATATTTGAGGAAGTTGTAAAGACCGAAATGAAGTTTATAGGTGTCGCATTGATTTTGCCATCCTTTTAGGCTTTAGCCATTCACCGATAAAAATGTTATATAAAAATTAAAACAAACACTGCATTCCTTGCGTTCTTTGATAAATAAATTAAGGGGTACGCTGTTAAACGTGAAAAAAATGAAGAGTAGCTCCGACCCCCTGCGTCTCTCCCCAAATCCACCTCAGCATATACATATATGTATATTGTATATTATTGTTATTTTTATATTTTATAATTTTATTTTTATAAGAGTATTGCAATTTTTGAATTTATTAATTTTTGTATTTAAAATATATATTTAATAATTATGATTTTTATATTGATAAATCAATAATAGGAGCTTTTATGGATAACTTTCAGAATAGTAAGTAGTTATCGTATAAAATATATACGTAGAATAAGTTTGATTATATTTCAAAATACACACTATCATGTAGACTACAATAGAGATTGAAATGTAAAGATTAAATAGTATGATATAGGTTTTGTGATGTAGGCATCCACTATGATAACGGATCTTCTAAAATGTAACCCGTATTATTTTGACGTTTAACATAGCAAGCTGTGATATCACAAGAATTTTCGAGGTATCTTGAGTTATTCAGTCGTATTTGGTTAAACTAGGTACATATGTATAAATGTTCAAGATTACCTAAACGAACGGGTTCAAACTTATGGCTGTGGGCTTCCTTGGATGAATATTTTAAAAATATTCTTTGCTATTCGCAATATATATATATGTATACAACAATATTTGGGAGCTAAAAGGACGTTATTTGTTAGAATTATTGCTGTAGTGCACTTAGTTGTAGTCGTAGAAAGCACGGGATACCGCTGATAGATAATAAAGGGTAGATCAGTGTATAATATTATAATAATACTATAGATCAGGAACACTGTTACAATGAGATATGTTTTAGTTTAGCGTCATCAATGAGATAATTTATCGGAGTTCCTTAACAAAAAAAAACCTTTCAAGAGATTTTTATCAAAATTCCATCCTTCGAAACGGAATATATTAATAGTCGAAGGCTTTTTTGGATAAATATTTTAAAAATATTTTTTGCTATTCTGAATATATTTGACATTAAAATGAAGCTGGAAGGGGAGGTTCCTTCTATGATTTAATTGTCATAGTGTACTTAGTTTTAGTCGTTGAAAACTGGATATATCTGATGGATAGAAGTTTGTAATATACTAAAATATCCCTTGCTAATATAGGTCACAAATTATTAATAATTACTGTTTTCTACGTTTCTTAGCAAATTATATATATATATATATATATAATTTAACATGTCCTAGGTCCTAGGAGATCTTTTTTTCCATTGTTAAAGCATATAATATCATTGCTAGATTCATAAAATAATTTTTATCGAAATTTCGTAAACTTAATTTCTTTTAGAAAATTCTATATACGTATCTAGTTAAATTTTTTATAAGTATCCAAATAGTATCCAAATCTACCCTTGGAGATTTTATATCTAAAAAACTGAATCAAAATAAGAATATAAATTAAAATAAGTCAATTTCTCATAATGCTCAAAATCTATTAATAGCCGTTGTAATAAAGTAAATATAACAATACAATATATGAAAACAAATAGAATAAAAGTGAGATAAAATAATATTAATAATATCAAATAATATTAAAAATATTAAAAACAAAGTAGCTTAATAATAATATAAAGATAAATACATATAAGTATATGAAATAATATTAACAATGAACTACTAATTTAATATAAAGAAAGACAGATAATAATTTATTTAAATAGGTTATGACCATTAAGATTATTACCCTGAGACATTAAAATATTGATTGGGTGATTTATCATGTAATTTCGTGAGAATTGAGGAATATAAAATAAATGATTATTGCGGGTGTTATGGTTACCTAGGTACTTTAAAGTTTAATAGGCTTAATAGAAATGGATCATCAATTTAATTCTTTAATAGTTTAAAGAGAAAAGAGTTATATGCAATGTTACGTCCTACGTGTTTTTAAAGAATCGATTTTTAAGATTCCTAGAATATTTTCGTAACCAGTATGGGGAATTCTAGCTATATTGCATTTGTAGCATATAAAGCGAAGGACTTTATTCTGGATTGTATCAATTTGGTTGTTATTTACAATGCTATTATTATCCCAAATTATTGGTGCATATTCTAGAAAGGAACGGATAAGAGAAGTATATAGGCATTTGGAGGTGAAAGGATTTGCAGTTGAATTCTGAGCAATTACATTTAATCAAGCCAAATATGGACAGAGCTTTATTTTGAATCGTTAGTATGTGGGCGTTAAATAGTAATTTTGATTCAAACGATATAGGTACCTAAATCTTTGACTAGGGAGGAACGAAATAAATTTACATTAGGTATACAGTAATTGAAGTTAAATGATTTATGTTTTTTTGTGTATGTGATAACTCAGAATTTGTCGGTATTAGGAGAAAGATAATTTAGAGTGTATCATTCATTAAAGCTATTTAAATAATTTTGTAGCATCTGATAGTTTTCAATAGATGAAACGGTTTTGAAGATTTTTGCATCATCGGTGAATAGAAGAATATTAGAATGAGTTATAGAAAAACGGCATCATTTATGAATAAGTTAAACAGGAGCGGAGAAAGGTGATCACCTTGGAGAACACCAGAAGTTACAGCAATTAGAGATGATATACAGTTTTTAAATTTAATGAATGAAGTTCTTTGAGATAATTCGAGAAAATTCAGAGGAACGAAAGGCGTAAACATTTCAAAACGATCGGAAAAAAATTTGAAAAAACGTTAACGGCAAAGGAACACGCATCGAATGGTGGTGAAAACACGCCGGAGAATTAAATTTCTATAAGCGGTTTTTCTTATGGAAAAACGGGTAATAAAAGTTAGCATTTTAAATATAATATATACTAAATTTTATTTTAAATAATTACTAGTAAATTTATACAATTTAATTATATCTATTCAATACTTATGATTTGTTAATTAATAAATCCATTGAATTTACAGCTAATCCCAAACTTTACAGTAAGTAATAATGATACAAATATTCGAAGAATAAGCTTGATCGTATTTCTAAATACATACTCAGGTAGATTAAAATACGTGTGACATTTTTAAATTATGCTCATTACACCCTTACAATAATATTCAGTTTTATATCGTTCAGCATCAGAATTTATGCAATACATTGAAAAAATAATGAACAATAAAACCATGGTTATTGCTTAAAAATATATCGAATCATATTACTGATGTAAAATGTTACAATAACCTACATACTGTGTTTCTATTATGTCATTTTACTTGTTTTATTTATTTATTTATTAATTTATTAGGGAACGTTAAATAAGTATTTTGTCAAAATCAATTTATTTTTATTTCACTTTAATTTCGGAATGAATGGTGTTGGGTACACTATTCCAATGAGATACATTTTGTTTTAGTGTCATCTAAGTAATTATTTTGATAGATATTAGTACACATATTACAAGTTATATATAGTTTATATTAAAATTTTTAAAATAATGATTTATAACGTTATATAATATTTAATTGAAAATTTGTTTGAAATGTATACATAATACTATTTTATAATATCGGTTAGAAATTATTAACAATGCTTTTTACATTTTCTTGCTAATTATATATATAATTTAACATGCCCTAGATCCTAAGAAGTCAGATTGTTTCAATGTTAATACATCTAATTGAATTCGTTCCTTTCAATAAACAATTTTTATCCAAGTTTAGTCAACTAAATTTCTTTTAGAAAAAATCTATATAAGTACCTAGTAATATTTTTTATAATTCTATGCAAACGGTATCTAAATCTGTTCTTGGAAAATTTATATTTAAATAACTAAATCAAAATAATAATATAAAGTAAACTCAATGAATTTCTCACAATGCTTTAAATATTACAGTTGTAAAAAAATTCTTGTAAAAATAATGTATCTCAATCTAGATTAATATCAAACTTATTAAAATTATCAATCTTTTGTATGAAGTAAAACCATCTAATTTGAATAAAAATAAATATATATATTATAAACAATATGTGCCATGTGTATTCAAAAAAAGATTTGAAATAACAAGTTTTGTCTATAAGTCATCGTCAAATATTTTCTATTATATATTATATTGATTTGATATATATTATATATATATTGTTTTGTATAAATATTGTTATTTTTTATGATATATATTTATTTTTAGTTTTTTAGGGTTTTAATTTTTGAATTCATTAATTTTTGTATTTTAAATATATTCAATTAATATGGTTTTTAAATTGATAAATCAATAGAAGATTATATGGATGATTTAAATAATAATAGTAAGTAGTAATGGTGCAAAATATATATATAGAATAAGTTTGATTATATTTCGAAACACACATTATCAGGTGGTCTATAATAGAGATTTAAATGTAAAGATTAAATAGTATAACATAGCTTTTGTGATGTAGGCATCCACTATGGTAACGGACCTTATAAAATGTAACCTCTATTATTTTGACGTTTAATATACGAAGCATGTAATATATCGTAAGAATAACTCTCGAGGTATCTTGATTTAGTCAGGTCGTATTTGGTTAAACTAGGTAATATGTATAAATGTTCAAGATTATCTAAACGAACGGTTTCAAACTTATGGCTGTGGGCTTCCTTGGATGAATATTTTAAAAATACGTATATTCTTTGCTATTCGTAATACATATATATATATATAGTATATATAGTAGTCTTAAAAAGCTTGGGTTACGGCAGATGGATAATAAGGTTAAAAACAGTGTATATTATTTTACAAATACCACAGATCTTTATTATTTATTTTTATTTTTATATCTCCGGAATTATTAGTATTAGGAACACTGTTACAATGAGATATGTTTTGGTTTAGCGTAATTAATGAGATACTACAGCGGAGTACACTAACAAAAAAAAAAACCTTTCATGAAATTTTTTTTCAAAATTCCATCCTTCAAAACCGAATATATTAATAGTCAAGTGCTTTCTAGGATGAATATTTTAAAAAAATTTTGCTATTCTAAATATATTTAACATTAAAAAAGCTGGAATGGGAGGTTTCTTTTTGGTTTAATTGTCACAGTGCATTTAGTTTAGTCGTAGAATACTCGGGATATCTCTGATGGATAAAGGTGTATAACATAGTAAAAAATCCACTGCTAATATAGGTCACAAATTATTAATAATGCTTGCACATTTTTTTGCTAGTTAAATATATAATTTAACATATCCTAAGTCATAGGAGATTATTTTTTCCATTGTTAAAGAATATAATATCATTCACTTGTTTGAATAAACAATTTTTAACAAAGTTTCGCCAACTAAATTTCTTTTAGAAAAAATCTATATAAATACCTAGTAATATTTTTTATAAGTCTATGCAAAGGGTACATCTAAATCTGCCCTCGGAAAATATAAATTCAAGCAACCAAATCAAAAAATGATATAAAGTAAAATTAATGAATGTCTTACACCGCTTAAATTACATAAATTACAGTTGTAAAAATTAATTTTGTAAAAGTAATGTATGTCAAACCTGATTATCAGGGTTCGGATTTTATAGCATTTGCTACTTATTATAGGATAGAGATAAAAATAGCAGAGTGGGTTATAAATTTGTTTTATGCACCAGGGACTCTAAATATGAAATTTTATTTTGCTATTTTTTG
>JAIPRL010012881.1:0-11403 GCA_025469235.1 Pemphigus obesinymphae | reverse complement strand
AAAAAACTATTATGAAAATCGAAAAATGACCTCTCAAAAGTACCAACTAGACGCAATTTGCTACCAGAAACAGGGTATGAGTGTAAAGATCGGAGCACTTCTTCTGGTAGTAAATTTGTTAACAGAGAAAAAAAAAAATAAATAAAAAATAAAAATAAAAATAAACATCATTGTAAAACCACTAGCTCCCTCGCTACGCTCAGAATCTAAAAAATGGTGACTAAGGATTTTCAAGATTTTTGAATTTAGTTAGAGTAAAGTATATTTAACGCTCTATAAAATTTCAGGCCTAAAACTCAAAATTCTCCCTCTTAGGACTTGGAAACCTCGAAAACTAAAATATCTATAAATAGCTCAAAATTGCAAAAAAATAAAAAAAAACTTAATCAACGTAAATATAATACTAAATTAAATATTCGATGTAAATTTTAAGATTCTTAAGTCATTATTTTCAAAATTATGAAGAAATGAAAAATCTCGATTTGACGAAATCGTATATTTGCCATTTTTTTAACAATTCTTGATGGTTTTTCTTACGCATTAAAATACTATTGAGAAAATCGAAAAATTACCTCTTTAAAGTACCAAATAGATACAATTTTCTACAGGAAACCATGTAAGCATATGAAGATCGGAGCACTCCTTCTGGTAGTAAATTTGTTAACAAAGAAAAAAAATAAAAAATAAATATCATTGTAAAACCACTAGCTACGCTCAGAATCTAAAAAAATATATTAAGTATACGGACAAAAATACAAGATTTTACAATTAAGTACATAAAATATAGTAATAAACCAACAGCAAAGAAATTGTGTAAAATTCCATAGCATCTACGTTATTTTTATAAATATAATAGGTATACCTGCATTATTATTATTTAAAATTTTAGAGAATTTTTCTAAAATATACTTTGAAATTTCATACTACAATAATAAACTATATTTTCAACTTATTTAGGTTATCTAATAGTTTCTTTAATTTTCCTATGGATATTACTGATTGCATTTAGATTAAATTTATTCTTAAAAGCAATTAACCTATCATGTATAATATTAAGATCGTCATTATCGTATATTTATTTAAAGGAATACACTCAAGTCTATAAAAAAATAGTGTTAAAAAATTCCATTTTTTGTGTTAAAGGATGATTAATTTGTATAAGGAATAATAGAGTCCATTCGTGTTGGTTTTCTGTAAATATTATTTTCGAATTTATTATTAATTAAAGTAACTAGGTATTAAAGTACGATCTAAGAAATTAATTTTATTATATAATTTCGTTTGGAGTATTGAATATTCAATATATTTATTGATCTTATTTAAATAATTAACTACCTATGATTTCTGCTTGTTTATTTGTATCTAATATTCTAAAACCGTGGGACAAAATTACTAAACCTTTTTACAAAAATATCCATTCTAATTATAATTCTTTACATAAATTCTGTTTTGGAAGAATTAAATATTTATAAACAAGTTAAAAAGAATAAATTTAATACAATTTTAAATATACAAACCAAATTTAAAAATAATAGGTATTTTGAATCAATATACCTATTATATTAAAATTACCGAAATTAGAACTAAAAAAAAAAACATTATTGTAAAACCATTAGCTTTTTCGCTTCACTCATAATCTAAAATCTTAAATGCCTACAAGGAAAAGATTATTTTTTTGTAAACCAAAAAATTATTTTAATAATAGATTTCATTTTAAAACATCATAAACATTTAAAGTTTTTTTTTTTTTATTATTTTCTATATTTAGACTTTGTAAAACAATATATAATTTAGTATATGATATTAATTAAATAGTACCTGAACATACCTATATGACGTATACCTAGATACAGATATAACAGCGTTGATAAGAGATGAGGTGGACGCTGCAGAATGATACGACAGGCTGAAAATGAGAAAGGAATTTAAATTTACGAACCTTGTCAATCAAACTAAAGTTGTATTATACGTATTGTAAGCTTACACAGATAAATGCATAAAATATTGAAGAAAATTCAAAGAAAAATAAATCAAGTCTCTACAGACTCTTCAAGACGTCATCAGAATGTTTTTTTTAAATTAGAAACTTAATTTATTTTTATTTTTATATAAATAGTAAAACTATTCAGTTGGTTGGGAATACTTAGAGTTGTAGTTTAATAAAAAGAATTCTTTGGAACGAATTATTTTTAACAACTAAAATACGTTAACATTTCTGGGATAACACGATGTGAAATAATTGTAAATCCAGGAATAGCATAAAAACCATTACTGCTATATTTACATATATTCGCCTGGGAAATGCATATATGACGTATTGTTGAACAACATAGATTATCCTTAAAATAATTAAAAGTTCTGTTTTTAATGTAATTAATTTTTAGTTTTTTCTCTTAGTATTAGGGAATAATGGGGGAAACAGTTCACTTAAGTATCCATGAAACTTTTATTCTCTGTAACACACTGACTTTCGGTTTAACAAACAATGTTATCTTAACCGAATATATGACGCAGGGTGATAATTATATGATTTTTTTCAGAAAAATTCTACTGTACATATTTTTTGGTTATCAACAATATCAACCATCATTAAAAAGTAGATTTCAATGACATTTTAAAAGGACGATATACACACATGTTTATTTTTCCTGTCTTACATATGCATATCATAGCAAATCTACGTACCGAATTCTGACTACCTATAGTATATGTATATCTAATATTAGAGTGAATTTACTAATTATCAAATTTGTAGAGGAGAACATCAAATATGCTTTAAAAAGGAGATTTTTTTTTTAAATTTCATTTTTAAATAATAGTTATAAGTAGTTAAATAACTATTTTTTTTTTTTTTTTTTTTGAAACCATATAACTCGTTTTAAAAATAAAATTAAAAAAAAAACTCTACGCTAGAGGATAGTTTATGTTCTCCTCTACAAATTTCATAATAAGTAATTTTACTCTAATATTAATTATAAATAAGCTGTAGTAAGAATGCGGTACATAGTTTGCCATGTTATGCATATGTAAGACAGAGACAACAAACGTGTGTGTAGCGTCCTCCTAATGGATGATTTCGTATGCAATTTTTATTTGTATAAATGAAATAAGGTTTAAAATACAGAAACAATCTGATAGAGAGAATCGATCGACAGGATAATCTACTAACAATCAATTGACCTACACATAATATACGAGTACTGGTATGGACAATCAACCAAGACCCGAAATACTAACACGGAAAATAGACTGACAATCAATATATCCAATATATAATATATACAAATAAAATAAATACGTGGGTATGCAATCGTATTCTCATTAAAATATTATATTATAGTATAATTATTAGGTATTTTTTTTTAAACACATGTTTATGATTATAATTTATACATTTTTAATTTATTGTAATTACCATGGTTATTATAATAAATACTTGAAATACTGAAATTATTTCAACAATTAATTTTAACAAAAATTAATTAAACTTTGACATAAGTTAATCTATCTAATATTTAATTTACCCTAACTTAGCAGGAATAATAATGTACAGGTTCTCTATTGTTTCTATATGATATGGTGGACGTTGATACTTTATAATCTAACCTAACTTATGCAAAATAATAATTATAAATTATTAATTTATATCCTGCTACAATATCCTGTTGATACTATTTTTGACTGAGGCCAAGATCGACGTGTTTCAAAATTCCACGAAAATTTTATGCTACAGAATAAGGTTTTAGAGTTACATTAATCTGTTGACGTATAGAATAAAAGAGTTATATATTTTTTTACTTCAAAATACTTCATTTTATACAATATTGTTTCATATTTTTAGATTTACATTTCAAGTTAAAAACGAGATTTATAGGTTCATTAATAATAATAAAAAATAGTTCTATATATACGTACAGCGTAAAATATATAGCAGATTGAATTTTATAAAATCATTATTTTTAACGATTCAATAATACCGCGATGGTATAAAATACCCCTTTCATTTTAAGTTGACGCCATGTTATAAAAAATAACTTATTATATAATAATTGATGGGTACGACACAATAATTGAGGTAAAAAAAAAAAGAAGAAAAAAAAGAGGCACCTACTTACAAATTATTCTTTATTTGCGTTAACGCTAACCAATAATATTAAAAATACATTGTAATCACGGATATAATATATTAGTGATTAGATTGATCGCAATGTTTTATTATCATTTTGTTTTCTTCTATATTTTACCAATTAGCTTTATTGAAAAATACAAATTAAATAGTAAATAATATGTAAAATATTGAACATAATTAATACGGATACCTATTAGTATTATGTACAAATATGCAATTAGATTTTTTTATTAAAATATTTTACATTTTCCATATCGTAAGCGCGTTTTTATTTTTATAGTATACTTACTTTATATATTTTTCATTTTATACAGGGAACTATAGATATAATATTTGATAATGTTGAGTATTAGAAGTTACTTGTTTTTGTAATGAAGCTAATTTTTTGAGTAATGTTATGGTAACTTCATTATTAATTTTTTGTAACAATGCCATAGTAAATTATTAACTCGATTATTTATAAGTAACTTTGTAAAATAATGTGTTACATTTATATTAATTTTGTATAAATAAAAAAATAAAATTATTTTTAATGTCATTTCATCTAAAACTGACGATGGCAGGTATAGAAAAGGTAAACTTTTAACGATTATATAATAGCTAGGATTGGCATGTCACATAAAATTCAATTGAAGATTATAATATACTAAGAAAAGAAATAAACAGTTTATTTTTTAAAATTTTTATGAATGTTTAAAAATGTAAAGTGACGTCATTTTAACTAGTTACTTTTGGGTAAATTCAAGTTAGGAAAGCCTCTACCCGATTGTTCTTCTCATTCACCCTCCGCCATTCACCTGACTGGCCTGATATTCTGGTAAACATGTAGGACGCGGGATATAGAAGGTAAAAGATGCAGGAAGTTTACTACCCAGTGGAAAAGCCCCAGGTCGAGACTGATTTTCTACGTAGTTCCACCCACAGAAGACTGAAAATGTTTGCTGAAGTAATTGACAGTTGCCTAAGGGAAGGCACATTTCTGGAAGAATGAAAATATGGCAAAACTGGTCCTCTTGAGAAAGGAAGAAAAGCTATTAAAACTTTTGTCTACATATAGACTGATCTGATTACATAACACTGTCGGCAAACTGATTGAACGGGCCATAATAAATTAGTATATGGAGAACGGTTATAATTCTCTAATGTTAACTAATTTAAATTAAGGAGAGGAAAATTGACAGTGGATACGATTAAAGGAGTGATGGACACAGATTGAAGAGTTAGAATGTGCCAACCACATGCCATTGATGTGGCAAACGAACTTAACTCGGCATCGTGGAAAAATTGACCGCGGACTGATAAAGAAAGGCGTTTCAAGAAATCTGTTAACTTTTTTTACGCAGCTACTTCACAAACGGCATTTCACAAGGAGCTGTACTCGGTCTCCTCTACTGTGGAATATTATGTATGATAATCTGCTTAAAATACAGCTACTGGATGATGTTCGAATCGTCACGTTTGCAGAAAACACGCGATGTAACTGTGCTAGAACAGGATGCCCAACAGAAATATTAGAAGAAAATATGAATCTGACATTGGAATTGGTTTCCCTACGGATGGAAGAAAACAGTCCAATAAAACGAACGCCATTATGCTAATGTCCAATAGTGGTTACGTCAGGGTATCTGATCAGATACCTAGATGTGATGAAATTGAGTATTTCGCTAAGTTTAAGAGACTACCTATTAAGAGCACAGGCGAAAGTCACATATATTTGAAGTGGATCGCTAGTATTTAACAGGGACTGTCGTATATAATTTAGAGTCCTTAAAGAATAATGGTTTATGGGTGGATCGTTTCCGCAAAAGAGAACATGGTGATTATCGGCACTTACTCTATTCATCTCTTGGTCCAAGAAAGGGTGAACGTGTAGACAGCGCCGGATTGAGGTGATATTGCTACCAAGTTGAAGCATTTTGACCGGCCCACAGTCCCCATTTCTATCAGAAAGCTCTGCATCCGAAAATGTCTATTTAAAATTTTTTTGGTATACATGTATTAAAAATTGTTTTAAAAAAAAACACTGTTAGGTGGTTGAAAATTTGACCATGTCAATATAATAAATATTTAGTATAAATTTAAAATGTACCAATTTATAACCATTTTCATTCATTTTGGCTAGTATTTTCTATCTAGCTTAAGAAAACAACCGGAGAAATCGAAAAATAACCTTTTTAAAGTACCAACTAAAATTAATTTATTAGGTATTATAAGTATTTCTGGTAGTTTTCTTTTACGTTTAAAACGGCTACTGAAAAAATCTAAAAATTACATCTTTAAACTACCAAATAAAATACATTTTTACCAGAAAACTTCTACTCGATTTCTTCTACAAAAAAGAATATAAATATCTATCTTTAAATTTGGTTATTGCATATTTTTGTGTTGATGTAAACTATACATAGACCAGAAAATTGCCCCTGAATATTATTTTTCTGTTTATCAAGATAGATTTTGGACTTCTATTCCTTCCTAAAATTTGCACTTGCACTAAAATATGTAAGTTTTCAATAAATTATAACATAAAGAATAATTTTTATTTGAGATATTTTGTAGTAAGAATGACATTTAACGAGATTTTTTATGAAAAAACACGATTTAGGATGGTTTCATCCTCTTCTATCTTTTATAGAGGGTAGTGGAAGATTCGATAATAAGAATATTAGGTAGAGTACCACTTAAAAATTTGCTCCAAAAACTAAAAATAGTAAATAGTTGTATAATTTGAACTTATTTTTTGTCTATCATGTAACAGGTATACAATTTATTTGGATTTTAAATTAATTTTATAGTTTTAATTTCTAACATACAATCGGTTTTGCTAAGCCACCAGCCCAAATAATTAATTTTTAATAGCTATATTTATTATACTGGCCCAAGATAACAACTGATACAGAGGCCCATCGAGTCTTGCCGATCGCCCCCCCCCCCCCACTAAATCTTGGTTTGCGTGCATAAAACGAAAAGGGATGGAATGTCAAAAGAGGTAGCAAAATCTGAGTATCGATCACAGACGCTCTAAAACTGGCAACGTGATGGGCATTGGAGAACCAAAGACGCAGAACCTACTGGCTGATAAAGAACTTACGAAATTGTATTGAACGATGTCATGGAATTCTGAATTACTTTATGAAATAATTACATTTAGGTAAAGAAAAATGTATTCTAGTTACCTTTTTGTTCTGTAACTATAGTAATTTATCCAACACTGGTGTTTTAACAGGAACTTTTCTTATTGCTCTCATTTTTTTACACTATATATTATATAATCTAAAGAGGCTACACAGAAAAAACCGTATTGAATACATATTATATTAGATGTATCAAAGGGTTTATCTTTGAGTTTAATAAAATCAATTTAAGAGAGTTTAATAAAGTGTCGTTGTATTTTTTATATTTTTAATCAAGGAATATCGTTCAAAATTAGAAAGAAATATAATAACTATTATGTATTTTGAATTTTTTTTCAAATGTAATTGCAATTATAGACTGCAGATGATTAAAGGGGGTCTCTTTAAAGGTGGCTCGGCGAGCATGGTACTAGACGCACCGGCTCGGCTCGTGTCTATATCCGAAAACCGTCCCAACCTTTTTCCCGTGCCAAAGGAAATGAGACGCGTAAAATCGAGCTCTCCAACGGGCGCGTGGATCGTCGAGCCTTTTCTCAATACCTATCTACACAATATATTATTATTTATAGGTATATACTTATTTTATTTTATAACTATTGTTTTAGTTTTTAAATTAATTATTTACATTTTATTTCAAATTACACAAATTAAATAATACAATTATTCCCAAACGTGGACGGGACAAATGACGTGGTTCTGGAGTTCTTATAGAATAATACGAGGCCCAACCACGAATTCGGATCCCACGAGATCCCGGACACAAAAATCGAAATTTAGTCCACGATACTTGGAAATCAATTGAAAATAAATTAAGATTTAATTATTTAAAATATTGAGTTTTTTAAAAATTTTTTTTTTTGTATTTTAAGTAGGTATGTAAATGAATGAAAAAATAAAAAAGTATTCACTTATGGCCACACTTATAGTCATCTTGACATTTTGAACTAATAATACTTTAATTATAGAAATAAGTGCCGTCGGCTCGGACGAGCCCGTGGTTCGCCAAACGCGCAATATATAGACAACACAGGTGCAGCGATAACTGCATAAGTAACTGCAGGAGCAACGATAAATGTTTGAACTGTATAAAAGTAAAATATTATCTATTGTAGGAAAATTAAACATATTTTGAGAGTATGTACTACTCAAACGAATGTACAGCTTGAGACGTTTTTAGTACTCGTAATTTATTGGCAAGCTCATTCAGGTCTATTAATTCGTCTTTTTGTTGAAATAAAAGTGCAGTCGTATGTGTATGTATAGGTGTGAGTTACAACGTCAATAGTTGCAACCTATGGTGTAGTCATAGATGCAAGATATGAGAGAGCAACCATACAACTGTAGATGTATATATTATATTGTATGTATACATTTGCAATTATTCAATTTGAGAAAATCTTTTAAAGTTTCAAACTATTTTCCCTGAAAGAGAGAACCTGCTCGGATTGTAGTTATTAATTTTAATAATTTCATATATCGATTTTTGATTTTAATTTTATGTTTTTGATATAATATAAGATATTGTGTGAATGACAATATATTATTTTGTATTCGAATACGTGTTTTCATAATATGTAGGTATATATATGTGCATACTTACCAGTGTTGGAGAAGTTCCTTTTAAAAAGCAATTAGTTCAGTTCTTCGTTTCTTTTGTAAAAAAGGAACTCTTTCAATTTCTTGTTTTTTGATTTAATTTTTTTTTTTTTTTTTAATAGTAGAAAATTATATTATATTTTTACAATTAAACAAAAATAAATATCAAAAAATCTTTAGATATTAGGTTATTATTTATTATTATTATTGTTATTATAATTTTATTTATTAAGCACATATATAAATGATGGTTTTTTGCAAATATCACACGGTAAACACACTCATAGATAAGAATATATAAGAATATATGATATATTCATTTCAAATTCGTAAACGTCATTATGCGTTTAAGGTGCCGTTAATATTATTTGAAAATATTATGAGATAGTTACAACAGATAGTAAATTATATACGGTTAATCGATATGAAATGTAATATAATACATAACTTAAAGATATTGAATGAGTAGAGATAAGTATAGTATAATGAAATATAGGTATATCGTAAGAAATAGTATATTATGTATACCGTATTGATTTTACGGGAGTAAGAACATAGTATAAACTTATAATGAAATATAAGTTTCTGACGTTAAATAGTGTTTGTATATATAAATGTATACGTGTTAATAATCCCTTGTTAATTATAAGTATTATAAAGATTTTTAGCGAAGTAAGCATTCTTATGGTGACAATTGTGACGGCGATACGGGATATAGAGCCATATAGACGAGTGTCGACCTAAATACGTATTATACTTAACTGCGTCTATCGAAATCGTTCAGACTTTTCATATTATTTAATTATAATAAAATCAAATTACATAATATAGATTGTTTAAATCTGTGTTAATTCGAAGCAATATTAAGAACATACTCAATTTATTTTATCCTAAAATGCTGAACTATAGACTTAACCGAGTATGGGTGAATGGATTCGTGCACGGATAAAATTTACGGAATATAGTATACATAATATACATTATATATAGTATATATCTGCGACGAGAAAAAATTATCGTGCACTACGGCTACTAAAACGTGTAAATTACATTCCAGTGAAATAACTTATAGCTTTGAATACTAACCTTGTATCTTCGATGTATTCATAAACGTATTTAGGATTTGTATTATAATAATATGTGCCTACTATGATAAAATAACTGGAAGGAACTATCTGAACAATTTTATGGCTAATATAATATCTGAAAGTAAACTTAGATTTCCAAGCTGATTTTTCAGACCAGTTAACGGCCTTATTGGATAAATCGTATTCAGATTTTCAAAATATCATATCGAGACCCGTGTGTAGTAGTTCATCTCTACTATCAAAATATGGTTTTCCATAGCTGATGCTTATTGTTTGATTTTACATGATCAAATTTTATCTTATAATCCGTTTAACGGAGATGTCGGAAAATTGTAATCATTTATATACATATACCTATATGTATTATCTTATTGTAAATTCTTATTTTCGATATAAAAATGCGTGTTTTTTATTTTGTATAATAAAATATTTATTCATCAAATAATATTTCTTTTGGCACTCCTTGTCTATTTATTATAATAATCTGGAAAGCTTATGGGAGATGGTAGTGGTGATGGTATATGGAACAGATCATAGAAAGATACGTCTGCGATCATTGGTTTCATTAGATTCGATTTGGATGGTACCCAAAAACGTCTATACTATGACAATAATAAGTTAATAATTAATTAAATTAATACGAATAACGGTTTTAAATAAATTACCATTTGTTAAACGTTGGCTTTGTAATTTTTGTCTTTTGTCGGGCAACTTAATCTCAGTGATGAAATGATTGTCGGTTTGGTCGATTTTCGATGGAGACTGTGGCGAGTAGTATATAGCAGGACCATCGTTTATATCGCATTGCTAGAAAGAAAAAATACGTCTGTATTTATATTATTTAAACGAATAAAATAATGTATATTTCCTTGGATTGGAATTCTATTCCCCGTTTCGACAATATACTTGCTTAGCCAACTGTTCGATTGAAAACAGTTTAAACTGGCTGATGTTTGTCGGTATATACTTGATGGTATAAATCAGAGACTGGTACCTTTTGGTTTTTTTGGTTCTGGTTCCGGTTCCGGTTTTTCAAAAATTAAGGGTTAGGGTTTCGGTTCCGGTTCCAGTTAATACCGGTATTTTTATCGGTTCCAAAAAATGATTTAAAATGCTTACTTTTGATAATACTGTTGAAATTTTATTTTATTAAAATGTACATTGAACATTAAAGTTTTACAATTTATTACAATAATAAAATACAATTTATAATATTTTGTAATACAATATTACAAAAAAAAAGGAGGAATAATAATAATAATACTGTAAAGAGAATAAAAAAAAAAAAAATGATGAAAAATGATTAAATGTAAAAGACAAAGACAGACATCCTCTAAAATTATTTCATACATTTGATCATTTTTATATAAATATAAAAATCTCAGAATCATAAAAAACCTCGGTATTTCTCATTTCAAAATAAGGGTTCGGGTTCCGGTTTCGGTTCTTTTAAAATATT
>JAIPRL010012880.1:0-11408 GCA_025469235.1 Pemphigus obesinymphae | reverse complement strand
ACGAGTTAAAATCCGGGAGTAAAGAAGTCCATTAACCTGGAGTTACCACCTAACTCCTAGTCGTGAAACGCGTTTTTTTCATTAACTCCGAGTTATTGGTTACTCGCACTTTAACTCTAGATGGTGAAACCGGCCATTAAAGGCAGTTTGGCGCTAACCTACGATTTGATCTTCATCAGGCGTGTCGGTTTTATATTCAGTATATTTTAACAATAAAGTTTCAAACTCATATTATTTCTTATTGGTTATTATATTTATTACTAACTGGAAGGTAGTACAAACATTTTTCAAATATAAACTGAAGTAACGTATGACTAACATATAGTATATTATAACTTATATGAATAGTCAAATATTAAAAAAGTTGAAATTAATTATTTAATTTATTAAATTTTTTAACTAAAATGCATATTTGACCGTATTGTCTTTAAAAAAAATGTACTAAAAAAATTGACTTAAATATCTTAAAATATAAATTGCAATTTATAGTCTAAAAATGAGGAAATATTTTAAAAAAATTTATGCAATCATTATAATAGTACAAAACATACACAATAAAAGTTCGAGTCTTTAGACCCATTCATTCCTCGAAATTCAAATACATTGCATACAGTAATAATGAATGTTGTCGAAAAAAATTAATTGATATAAACCAAATTAGGACTATTGAATTTCGAGATGTTTTGAAAATAGTTAGGATGGCGTATTTTTAACTTTGTACAAAATTTTCAGATTTTAAAACCTAAAATTAACCATTTTATGATATTAAAGCTATACAATAAATATCCCAATCTTATAAAATATATTTTGAATAATTGTTTGTATTCATTTTGTACTTAAATACAGTTTTGATGAAAATTTAATGATTCTGAGCGAAGCAAGGAATGTATTGATTTATGTTTTTTATGTCTGTTTCCAAAAAATCTAAGATGAAGTTCTCCGATCGTTACCAAAAGTGTTTCTGATAAATATGTTGATAAAGTAAATAATCCAAAAATGTATTGAATTAATTTCAGATTTATATTAAACAACTGGAAGATCGCTTCGCTCTGTTCTCGCCTCAGAACAACACTTTTCATATTAGTATAAAAACACTACATCAGGATAAATGTAATTAAAATTTTTTAAAATATCACAGACATCCATGATTCGAAATAAATGTATTGTTAAATATAATATATGAATAATAAAATACAGTAAGTACCCATTCTGGACAATATGTGAAATTGTAACAGGTAAATATAACAAAACACACAACGACAACTGTCGTACAAAAATAGGTGCCGAAAACAACACAACGCGTACGGCACAAAACAGGTGCTTAACAAAACACACCACATCTGTTTTGTACGGCAACACCACAAGTGCATACGAAGACGGGCGTGCCTCACACACACCATCAATAGAAAGAATATTAGAAATTGACAGACACGATATGTGAAGAAATTGCAACAAATCGCGTGAACAAATTGGTTGGTTAATAAAAGAACAACATTGTAAATGATATTACAATACCTATTAAATGGCATTTTCTGACTATTCGTAGATATGTGTTTCCAGGCCACCAGCTTTGCCTACAGATTCGCTCATCACCATGCCCGTGATAAGATGAATCTAGGACATTTGACACCCGCTGATAGGACTTTTAGGGCCGGTTTCATCATGTAGGAGTTAAAGTGTAGATTAGTTAAATCCGAGTTTACCAGTAACCCAGAGTTACCATTATTTCAGTTTCACCACCAGTTTGTGGGTAGAAGTTAGTAAATCTGAGGTTAGCTAGTTATTAACCATGATTTCCCCTCATTTTCCACTGATAACGTTGATAACACCACAGATTAAATGAAGCCAGATTGTGCACTCGGGCTTGGAATAATAGAATCGTGAATAAGATGCTGTGATTGGGTGCCTGCTAAGGGCCCGTATCACCATCTAGAGTTAAAGTGCGAGTAACCAATAACTCGGAGTTAATGAAAAAAACGCGTTTCACGACTAGGAGTTAGGTGGTAACTCCAGGTTAATGGACTTCTTTACTCCCGGATTTTAACTCGTGATATTTCTAGGTAATAACGAGCTAACTCTGGGTTATTGCTCACGGGTGAAACTGGGTAATCCAACTAGTATTTTATAAAATTGTATAATACTGTAAATACTATCATGATTATCTAAATATATTGCATACGGGATTTACAACCAGCTGTACGTGAGAGCAGGTTTTATAACATTACACGTCAAATGTATACATAAAATTATAAAAAGTTTCCTTTTATGGATCTTTAATACTTTTAATATTGTATTTTTATTGCAGTTGCATTTTCTGCATGTTTTGTCTAAAATGCATTTTTATTTTTTAAAGTCATTTTTACATATATTATTAGGTACATATTTATAATATTTATATTATTTATTACCTTAAATTTAAATTCATTTTTATTAAATATAAACTCTATTACCTACTCCACTGATATTGAAGAAGTAATACAATTTATAGCTGATTTTTTGATAATAAAATAAAGAATATCGAACAAACCCAATATCATATAGTAAGATAGTGTTAGTAGTGAATACGACACTAGCTTGAAAATATCGCTGTTATATGTACCGAACAACTAATATTAATATTATACATTTACAATTTTGAAATTGCCTAAAATTAAATTTAAATATAATAGGTATAATAATAATATAAATAGGTATATTGGTACCCTGGAAGCAGAAAATTTAGGAAAAATATTTTTATTGCATTCTGTTTTTTAAAAAACAAATCATTAAACAATTATCTAAGCGTTTGATAAAACTATGTTTATTTTATGTCCTCAAGGAATAAAACATGATAATGTCTTCCTTTTTGTATCTGTTGCTGCCCTATAGTTGGGGTAAGCTAGAAAAGCTATATAAACATATTTATATAAACAATATTTAATAAAATTCCCCAAAAAGTAAAAATATTTTAAATCTGAGACATAAATAAATAATTCCTAAAAATATGTTCGGCTTTAAAAGAACTATATATCAAAAAGGTGCACTTCGCTCGTTGAGTGTCAGTAGGACTGGATGCACTTCGCTACTGGGTAGTATATTCTTGGTGGATGTATTGCATTTGAAAGCAATGATAAATCATTGCATTCAATAAAACGATTCTAAACGTAGCTTCGGTGTAGTATTCATAACTTAATATTAGTTATATACTCAATACCTACCTATATTTAATATTACATCAAAGATCAAATGTAGAAAAAAATATGATTTTACGAAATTACGAAGAAATGAAAAATCTGAATTTAACAAAATCGTTTTTTCGTCACTTTTTGGTAGTTTTTCCTTATGCATTAAAAAACTGTTGGGAAAATTAAAAAATGACTTCTTTTAAGTACCAACTAGATGACATTTGCTACAGGAAACCATGTAAGCTTGTAAAGATCTAAGTACTTCTTCTGGTAGTAAATTTGTATACAGAGAAAAAAAAATAAAAAAATAAACATCATTATTAAACCACTAGCTCCCTTGCTACACTCAAAATCTAAAATGTATTTACATAAATAACCCTCTCTATCCTATTAAGTGCGTAATTATAAAATGAAAAGTCCCTTACTGAGTTTAGAATTAGTAAAAATATATAGCGTATAACTTTTGTAAAAATGAAAATGTTTAGATGGAATTATAGGTATGTAAATATAAATTAATCACAGTTGTACTAAAAAAAATATATTGGGGCAATATGTTTTACCAATCCAATCAATAAAAACCACGTATGTAATACTCGACGTGGCTTTTATATTAGACCTACACGTACTACAATTTATAAAATTCTTTTATTAATTACGTATACAATTTATTTCATTGTATTTTTATTTTGTTCATTCCAATATACAGATATTTGTTTTTTCATTTTCGTCATTACTTGTTTCAAAGTGGTAATAAAAGTCGATTCTATTCTGTACAATTTACTGTTCTGTTTTAATAAGTTTATTGTGAACTATATTTTAAATTAAGGTACATATAACATAAATACCTTTCAATATTCAACATTTTATTATTTTTAAGACTTGATAATTAAAATCAAAATAAGATACATCATTCTTGTGTAATTTAATCAATTATACTTTTTAGATATAAGATTTGTTTGAAGTTCACGATCAATTTAGTTTGAAAATGATCATTAAAATAATTGTTCTGTTAACGATATTATCAACCATCACAGATGTCGGAGGTAAATATTAACATAAATAAAAATAATTAAATATTTATGTAATTATAAATAAATATATATAAGTATATATAGTAATTCTAAATCCGTTATTAACCCTCCAATAGTCGCGCGGAATACATGAATCCCATTGTTTTTTAAACTAAATATTATTATACAAATATTTAATAATGATAGTGCAACTTCCGTATACCTACCTCTCGTATTTGTTTAATGTTATTTATTTTCATTTTTAAATTAGATCTTTTTTACATTATAGTACACTCGTGATGAAGTCATTCATTAATATAGACGATTAAATTTATTTTTAGTAATATACATGTTTTTAATATATACCTCTAATTATATTCATATACAATTTTTTTTAATTTGATTATTTTTAAAAATTGGATTCAAAATACAAATTGATTCTAAATTTATTTTTAATACAATTTTTATATAAGATTTGTATAAAAAGCATAATCAAGTAATTAATCTGAAGATATTAAAATAGGTATATCTTATTCTAGAAGATCGTTGTAATATAAAAACGAACTTAATAAAATAATAAAAAGAAAATTGATAGACTATTTACTATTCAGTAAAATTTGCAGTGAGATAAAATTGTATCCCGCACGATTTACTGACGTTCCAAAAAATCAAAAATCCATACGACTAACGGAGGATTAATACGTAATCACATTCAATACTAAAACGATTGGGTTCGCTGCCTGTTTCCGTACACAATACTGTGCTTTCATCCGTTCTATTTCTAGGTTGTTATATAACAAGTTAAGATTCCATAACAAGCAATGCATAACAATTATTTGTAAAAATCAGATTTTATACATAATGCGCGATCTAAAGATCTCAAACTATACTTTTTAACCTTATTTTAAATTATCTAAGACACTATACAACAACACCCAAAAGTCATTAGAATAAAGAAAACTTATAATAGTATGTATATAGTGACCAAATAATATTACCATTTTATAATACAATGCCCAATTATTTTGATTATTGTTAATATAGTGTGTTAAACTATTACAAATTATCTTATTCGTTAACTCGGTCATTTCGTTTCTCTGTGGGTGGTATGTAGTAGAAAATACTTGGGTTATACTTAGCTTTTCGTAAATTTGCTCTACACCTTTACTTTTGAAATGAGTCCCTCTATCGCTTACAAAATATATTGGGGTCCCAAAGGTTGTTACATCCAAAAGGAAATCAATCGTGGCCGCTCCGTCAGCTTTTGTTACGGACTTTGCGAATGCCAGTTTGGTAACATTACAAGTTGCCACAATAATAAATCTTTTCCCTTTAGACATTGGAAGAGGACCTAAATAATCAAAACAGGGTCTAGATATATATTGGTTTAGTTGATATCAACGGTATATGTTGTAATAAACCTGGCCTTTTTTCAGTAGAATTTTTTGAAAGTTGACAAAAAACGCAAGTTTTGATAAAATTACGTGTCTCGTAAAATTGTTGGCCAATAATATTTTTTCTTAAGTTTAGCCAAAGTTTTTATAATACCAAAATATGCAAATAATATAGATTCATGATGTAATTTTACTATAATATTAGTCAAATATTTTGGAATAACTAAAAGATATGTGATCTCTTTTTATGACCAATTCTTTTAATAAAAAATATCATCTTTAATACAAAATTGTCTAGAATTTCTATAATACATATTTTCTCCTTTATTTCAAATAGCTAATATAACGCCGCTACAATGTTGGTGATGTAAAGTGGAGTGGCGGTGATGGTTCTTAGACATATGCTTTGTGTCGATTCGATTTTTGGTCAATAGGAAGGGACAATTAACGATTAATCTCTACGCTGGACCAGCATAGGTGATGATTGGCTTAATGTATATTATATAAATTTGGAGTTTGATTTTTATAGGAATTGGATATTTTTTGTTTAGAACTGGGTAAAGCATACCTCGAGTTTTGGTGGCTTATAGTACGGTCTTCTGCATGTGCTGTCTGAAGGATATGTTTCTGTCAAAAGTGACACCCAGGTATTTGACCATAGTTGATCAGGGAATTAAGTGACCTTGGATGGAGAGTTTGGGATAATTTTTTTGTTTGACGTTTGTTGAATAGGATGGCCACAGTTTTGAGGAAATTTATCTTTATTCTCCATTTGGAGAACCAAGTTAAGGCTGAGTTTATTTGGTTTTGGATTCTGAATTTTGACATTTTTCTCGGTATTTCAAAAAAATATATTTACTTGAAATAACACTTTAAGCTTTTTAAATACTAAAATATACATACTACACAAGTGTTATACAGATATACGTACAGATTACAGTTTATCATTCACTATAAATATTTATCAAATGACTGATTTTCGCCGTCGTCAAACAATCGTTCTGATGACGAGTATAAACATAATATCATGTTATAATAATATTGTACGGTGTGCAAATAAGAAAGTCCGAATATTGTTATTACTTATTAGTTATTCCTATTTTTATATGAGTTATCGACGGCCCACAGCTGACAGTACTGCATTTCATTGTCTGTGAGGTTTTCCGTCCAAACTCGTACTTTTACACGCGTTTGTATAATATTATTCACTGTCTCGTATAGCATGATAAACGCGTATAACGAAAATAACGTATTTATCCGAAACGGCTCGACCTATTATAATGCATTTTTTTTCGTATATTTGTTAGATATAAGATAATGATTTATACTTAACGTTCGACTTATTTAATAATTTATATGGCAGAACAACGTTTACCGGGATAGCTAGTCGTATAATATATATTTTATTTATATATACCGCACATTTTACGGGCCGTATTTTTTCAAGGACCGTAAGCAATGCTTATTTTGCTTGTAGATAAATCCGGCGCTGATTCAATTGAACGTCAAACATAAAAGTATAATATGTTTTTACTAGATTTTCAATTTGTCTTAGTATGACAACCCTTATTACAAAATATAAAATTCACTGAAGTAAAAGACGATTTTTGATTTATTTTCCTAATCTATAGGCCTACTTTAATGTACTTGTCATTTTGGTATTTTTAAAACATGTGATACAAAATATGTATAGTTTTGAATTTAATATCACTGATAACACTGTTTCTTTATTTCATATTGCTCCTATGGCACTGGTACAATTATTTTCGTAAATGATCGGTTATCTGAAAAATCAGTAATCCGATCATCGTCAGCTTAGAATTGTTTAGAATACTCTCTAATGTACTACAAAAATTAAAAAAATATTATTTTCGTAGCAACTGCAAGCTAAATGAAAACCAGGTTCATTGTCATATTATTTTTTGTTAGTAGGTGTCACGGTGTTATACACCGTGGTAGAACGTGCCAATTAATTTCTCAATTTTGGTGGCAGAAATCACGCTTTCGGAGCCTTAATATTTTATATACTATAGGTATACTATTATTTTAATTACCGTGTTATACAGAAAATACATGTTTATAAAATAAGATATCGTTAAATATGATTTAATAAAAATATGTTGCTATTAATTTATTTATTAATAATAATATAGGCACTATTAACAATAATATTTTTTCTTTATTGGTTTTCAAATATGTATTAAATTACTAAAAAACAATAATAATATAATAAATATTATAATTTGAAATATAGATACTTCTTGTTAAAAATGAATACACGCATAATTAATAATAAAAAATACAGATATTTAAAAAATTGCAACTGAAAAACAAATGTGAACATAAAAAGGATTAAGTATGTTAAAACCAACACATTCTTTGCTACACTCGAAATCTATATAATAAAATACTGATTGGTGTATAAAATATTGTAGCTCCGCAATCGCGGCTACCAACACGACTGCGTTCGTCTTCAGGATTGCGTTGCTGCCCAGCATCGTCAACTCCAGTGTCTACGTTTTGTACAGCCGGCCCCTGGCCGATCGTGAGTATACCGCGCCCGTCGTTGCGAGTGCCACTCGGTCGGACTCGCTCGACGTTCCAACCTCGCTCCCCCTCACTCTTCCTCGCTCCCACGTAATTCCCAATCATGAGCAGGGGTCACCGTGGAGGCACCAAACGCCGCTCCCCGCCTAAATCCGACGGTTCAGATCGGTCTTCAACCGTTAGTCCTCCTTTGACGAAAACCAAAATAGTTAACACTCCCGCTGCCAAAACTTCTCCGTCCGCCCGTCCTGCTAAACCGTCGTCAAACAAAATCCGTTCTGACACCCCATTGGACACTTCTAAAACCCCGTCGACATCTGCTTCCTGCGGTTCCATTTCGAGGTCTGTTTCCCCGGCAGGCTCGTCCTACTCTACGGCATCATTACACTCTTCTGATTCAACAACAAACTCCGTAACCATGGTCGAAGAACCAAAATAGAAAATTCCACCGATTTTCATAAACTCTTCCGACTGGCGCAAGGTCACCGCTAAATTAATGTCTGGCACCCTGCCAAAAAATGCGATTCAGGCCAAATCCCATAACGGCAATTCCGTAAAAATCTCGTGCGTCGACGTCCTTGTCTTTCGTATCGTTCAACGATACCTAACGCACCATAAAGCCGAATTCCATACGCTCCCCCTTCCGGACGAACGTCTCCTTAAACTAATTATTAAAGGTCTTCCGGTCGACATTACCGAGGCTGAAATTTCTGAAGAACTGAAATCAATGGGCTACGAAGCTATAAGCATTCGTCAGTTCAAAAACTCCGACCGTAAATTCCCAATTCATTTGGTTACTCTTCCATTAACCCCAGATAACAAAAATTTATTTAATGAAACCTCCTTGTTCTACATAAACGTAAAAATTTAATCCTACAAAAGCAACAAACCTGCCCAGTGCTTTGATTGCCAATGCTTCGGCCATTCCAGCTCGCTCTGCGGGTACGCACCTCGGTGCGTCTAATGCTCCGGCCCCCATCTCGCCAAAGAATGCACTAAACCCCGGGAACTCTCCCCCAAATGTGTAAACTGCGGTGGTACCCACATCGCTAATTTCTCACAATGTCCGTCCCTAATCGCGGAAAAAGAATCCCGCCGCCCAAAACGCCCAAACACTACAAATCCCCCCCCAAATCCGCTTTCCCTTCTATTCCAAAATCTCCCTCCCCAGCCCAAATCACCAACCACCTCCCCCTCCCCCTCTTTCTCTTTCCACTTCTTCCGCTACCTACGCCTCTAAAGTCTCCTCCTCCTCCACCTCCTCCCCCACCCCATCCACCCCTAAAATTAACACAGTTGAGATAATATCCCAGCTTACCGCCCTCGTAGCTAATATATCAACGGGCAACACTAACTTCAAGGATGCGATCGTCGCTATCCTAACAATCCTCCCCCTCCTTCTCAACATCAATGGCTAATACTCGAATTTTGTTTTGGAACGCTCAAGGCGTCTCTCGGAAACGCCTTGATCTTTTAAAATTCGTTCAGGACGATCAAGTAGATATCCTCCTCCTTAACGAGACCCACCTGTATAACGGTTGAGCTTTCAAGCTCCCTAATTTTCATTCTTATTAAACCAACAAACCACGGGTAATAGGTCAATCCCCCTCAGCTGGTACAGCTATTCTCGTCAACAGACGACTAATTCATCACCATGTCATAATCCCAACTACTTCGGTTACCAATACTTCCATTCACATTCGATTAAGAAACTCAGAAATGAGACTCGTAGCCGTCTATAAAAGTCCCAAAACCCCCTTACTAACTTCAGACCTTGATGCTCTTCTCTCCGGAATGATCATTCCGTCTTCAGCTGCAGTCCAGTATACACGTACGTTGCTTGGCGATTATCATCGTAGAGCCCGTACGCTGTCATCTTGAACACAGCTATCAACCAACCGTATCGCGCGTAGCCGTAGAGTTAGCTCGCGGCTGCCAACGCGACTGCGGAGGACATTCAGGATCACGCTGCCCAGCATCGTCACCTCAAGCATCAAGATTTTATACAGCCGGCCCCTGGCCGACTTAAGTAACGCACGCGCGGCCGTGGCGAGACCCCCCACGGGCAGACTGGCACGGTCTCCCACTGCTATGGCTCCCCAAAACTCACTTCTCTCTACCACCTCACTCGCAAACGTTGCCGTACCAACTAGTAAACGACAAATGACTCCTCCCGCTCCACCGTTGAAAAAACGTCGTAAGAGGAAATCAAAATCACAACGCTCAAACAAAAATGCTGACTCTCCGCCTACAAATATATCAAACCAAACACCTAACTTATCATATTCATCTTCTCAAACATCCGACAACCTGCCCTGAACTTCTGACGACGAAATGGCCTCAACCATCTCAAATTCCGACCCCCGACCACCTTCCCCCTAATTCGAAAACCGAAAATTCCTTCCATAATCCTCGCGGCAGCCGATTGGCGAAAAATCGCGCCTACTATTCTCCACGCCGATAACGCATCCATCACCGACCTAACAGCAAAAATCGCCACTGACGGTTCGGTGAGAATCCAAACATCATCTTCCATTAGCTTCCGCTATGTTCAAAAGACTTTAACTGAAAACGGCGTCCTATTCCATTCCTTCTCCCTACCCGAAGACCGAGTCCTCAAGGTAGTTATAAGGGGTATCCCTACGGACATCCCAGAAGAGGAAATCAAATGTGAATTAGAACTTTTAGGTTTTGACATCAAACTAGTTAAGCGCTTCGACGCGAACACTAAACGCAACGCATCACCATTCGCCTAGTTATCTTAGCGAAAAACCACTCGGCAGCTGACATCTACAACCTTTCTAGTTTATTTTATATAACAGTTCGCACCGAAACATATCGCAAATCAGGCCCGGCCCAATGCTTCTCTTGCCAGCGCTTTGGCCACGGCTCAAATAACTGCAAACAAGCACTTCGCTGCGTAAATGCGCCGGCGACCACCTCGCCAATGACTGTCCAAAATCACCAGACCAATCCCCCACCTGCGCAAACTGCGGTGAAAACCACACCGCAAACTATCGCGGCTGCGAGTTGTATAAACACGTTCTCTCAACCGCCCCGGCCAATCAAAAACCTAGGAAAGATCTCCATCAACTCAGTACTTTCGCTCCTAAAAGACCTGCTCCAAACTCTCCTAACTACAGACAACTCCAAAGAAGCAACCGTTAAAATTATAAATTCATTCATATCGCTACTCACACCACAGTTCCAAAATGAATAACCAACCCCTCCGCATCATATACTGGAACGCCAACGGCATATCCAAAAAACTGCTAGAACTCCGCACCCTAATT
>JAIPRL010012879.1:0-11409 GCA_025469235.1 Pemphigus obesinymphae | reverse complement strand
GATCGGAGCACTCCTTCTGGTAGTAAATTTGTTAACAGAGAAAAAAAAAAAAAAAAAAAAAAATAAACATCATTGTAAAACCACTAGCTCCCTCGCTACGCTCAGAATCTAAAATGCATTCAATAACTATTTCGTGTTCATCTCATTTATACAATACGCTAACTTTTTCTAACCTTTTTTTCACGAAAATTCAGTACCATTTTTTTTTTTTTTATTAATTCGCAGGCCTAATATCGTGACCACTTACCGTGTATTCTTTCGCTTTTACCTCAAACTATTCTCCGGTTGTCTCCGAAGAAAATGCGCGTTTCCGAACTCGCCGCTTGTTCTTTATCACTTATCATTTTCCTGCGCCGTTGTATTATCACTCCGAGCATCCAAAATCGGCTTTGGCGACCTTTCCTGACGATTTTCGCCGCTGCAGATTCGCGTTCTTCAGACGTTTTTACTCCAGACTGATTTTTTACTTGTCTTCGAATTGTCCTCATCCGACCGAGATGTTCGTTTCGAATATGTGTATAATATGTGTTGAGACAAGATATCGTCCGTTATCTGAAATGTTTAAATAGGTATGTGAAATAATTCTGACAATACTAAGGTTGATACATTTTTAGATTATCCACTTTGTCAAACTATTCATCGGAAGCATTTTAGGGGTGAAGGACTAAATTCTAGAAAGCAAAGGCCAGTTCCGCCCCAGTCAGAATATTTTTAAAATTAATTATTTAACTGTACTATTTCCCAAAAAATTCGGTAACCGAATATTATGAATTTCAATAATATACATATACCGAGATATATGAATTTAACTCAAAATTAATGAGGTGTTGCACTCAAAAAAAGTTACACTAACAAGGCGTCACACTAAAAAAGTCTCGCACTCGTGCTAATACATCATAATATACTTATTTATCTATTATTTAATACTAGGTATACATTTTTTAATTCATTCTGCACATTTACAATTTCGTATACTAAACACTAAACTAGGATCATGAGCATTGGATAAATATGTCCGCAGGCCCGTTAAACTTGAGTTAATCTAAAATATTTATTCTTCTTAGTCTTAACATTTTTGGTAAAATCATAATAAGTCCGTTCAAATTTTTGTATCCTCTTTTACATTTCTAGCAGCTAATAATTTTCGTTTTGTATATTTGATCAGAAGTACTTGAAAGCATTTACTTTTTCAAAAATACATCTTTAAATTGTCAGTGAATTAATTTAACATAGATCCGTCATTTAACATTTTCTTTATTAATTTCAAACCTAACTGTTTAATGACAGTCTTTTACCAGATTATTTAAATCATTTCCCATAAAATTCAGACCAAAAAACATTATAAGGATATTGATGGTATCTTATATCCAATCCAGTTACTGTTTCATGTAATTTTCTAACACCCCACAATGTTTACATCAAAAACTTTCAGAACTGCTCGCTAACGCCTATATCTCCTACTTTCACGAATAATACGAAACCGGATGATGTAATTTGGAGCGGAACAAAGAATTGTAGACAAAAACATATATTACTCAAAACGGTATGACCAAATCGTACAATCTACTGTCCCTCGTCAATAGACCACAGCTTAAGATTTAATAATATCACAGAACATAAAAGATGCAACACATCTGGTCGAGGCTTGGGATCTAGACTAAAAGTTATACTAGAATCACTGGGATCCATACTGGATATTAGAAATTATGTATTTTCATGATTATTTATGCTCCTCATTACTCGTCCGGGCTTTTCACAGTGATTGTATTATCTAAAATTATGGATTTTGATACTTTGTATTAATGAAATAACGGTCTTGTGATATCACATAACAGAACATATGATTGCAGTATTGTACACCACATTAGGTTTATTATAATCTGAAGTGTATTTACGCATGCATTTTATTCATGTAGAGATATCTAATAAATACCTGCCAAATGAAACAACTATCATTTAACACATTTTCGTCCGATTTATCAAGACCGCAGCCAGTAATTGCCGTTTTCAAGATGTAGTAATTTAATAACGTGACTTTGAGTTTACGGGTAAAGACGTGTTCCTAGACCCGAATTCCGTTTACCCGACCGTATAGTACCCGGCTGCAGCAGTAGATAATGATATTATTATGCGCTGGTACGTGCGAAAGTTTGTGCAGATATTATGGTATTACGAACACGTTTAGAGATGTATATTATATTATTATAGAGTAGTATACTATAGCCTTTCCCCTCGATGTCATCGCAGTATGACCGAGTGCCATAAACTATAAATCTAACCGTTGAAATCAAACTGTTGTTTTTTTCAAAATAAATTTTGAAAACCCCACTTATACAACTTATAAATAACAACTAATTGGAATTACCCGAGCACCTCCACAGGCACTTTAATGGATATAATTAAAGAAAAAAAAAAAAAATGCACACATTAAAAATTAACTTGTCGGTTCAAAACATCCGTACGGAGCACACGTTATACGATCCGAATTGTTTTTTTTTTTTTTTTTTTTCCTGTGCCGGGCTCGCGTACACTAATAATAGATCAAAAACTTCAAAATAAAAATGATAAATGATTCCGATTGCAGCTGTCAGCCTCACACATACGTCATAGTGCGTGTAACCGGGTTCTATATATTATACGGACGGAATCGTATATAAATATAGTAAATAATAAATTGCGGAAATGATTTGTCCGTTTCATCTCTTGTGCGCGATATTATTCATTGTGATTATTCAAGAGTGTTGGCATGACTTATAATCAAATATTCGTGTACGCGCGTTATTTCCTTCATCGAACAAATAGCTCATTTTCACCGTATAATATTCGTCTACATTATAATATATATTATCGTGGATACACAATATAGAAACCCAACCTGACATAATAGTAATAATTATGCAACATTCGATTTTCGTGTCGGCGCAGTGGATGTGCGGATATTATAATAATATTGAAAATTGGTCTTGCTGTGCTATACACGAACACAATTTATTTAGACAATGGGCAATACATCAAAATACCCCCGTCAAAACATCCCGAATTCCAGGGATTTTATAGAGGAAAGTAAATTCGAGGCGAAATAGATGCTCGAAATGTACACGATTTAAGATTAAATTGAATGCAAGCGTTGTTTGAACAAACCATGGTATTTATTTTGAACTTAACCTACAACGTCAAATATAACACGGCGTACGTTTAACCTCGTGTTGTCCCTTTTGGACTTTGAATAAATTCTATTAAAATTAACGTTGACATTTCCATATAATTCATAATCATATTTTGATGTAATAGAGAGGTCTTGAATTAAATGCATGAGGAATATTCTCTCGAGGGATATTTTTAACTTGAAACGTTTTTCCCGGAATATTCAGTCGTAAAAACCATTTATATAAAAACCGCGTTCACTGTGTATATACTATTTCACAGTAAAAGTGCGTAAATAATATATTATATTTGTCGTTTTCGTCGTGTTGTGAACCGTTTTAGTTTGTCATTTTATGGAGGTGCGTGGGAGTTAAAATGTAATAAATCTATTTTGTAAAATACGTGGTTAAGTCGAGTATGTACTCGTATACTAGTATAATATAAAATTAATACGAAAAACAAGCATTTTCGGACACATTGAATGAAGTTTAAAAATTAGGAGAGGGAACGTTTTTAAAAATGATACTCGGAAGGAAAAATACGTATATCTCTAAAATAGTTTGCCGTCAGAGTTTTACAAATTACAATAATTATTAAAAGGACGTCACGTCTGTATTTTTGTCATCTCTCTGTACCGATAAGTAATATAGCAAAATGATACTAAAAATAACTTAAATTAGGATGTTTAGTTAAATTTAAAGTTTAAACACCAATAATTATCAAATTAAAAAAAAGTAATTACAAGTTAATTTCAGAGTATATTTTGGTGAACTATGATTTGAAAATAGTTACAGTATTTTTTACTTCTTTTTTAATTAGATTTAATATATTTTTCATTCACTAAAAAATGTCTTACACCAGTGAATTACGAAGAATCGGATTTTGGATGAAAAAGCTGTGTCGAAAAGTGTGCCTTTTGAAAACAAACTATATATCCTTTCTAGTTGTTTTGAACAGAAGGAACCTTTTGGGAATTTCGGATCCGATTTTTCCATATTAAAAAGATTTCAATTTTTCAAATAAAAATGTCAATCCACCATTAAAAAGAGATTTAACACTGAAAAGGGAACTCGTTCTCCTTATTAACACTTCAATATAATATTATGATAAAGGAAATTTTAAAAGGAGAAAAAGGTCAACAAATCATATACGCCACAGCGTGTACATTAATACTGTTTCGTCGTTGGTATTATTGTAGTATATTTATAGACGGAATAGTTTAACGTCATACGAACGTTTTTTTAAACGTTTGTATACACAATAATTCGCTTGATGTGCCGGACTTTTAGTTGGACGGAGAGAAAACAGAGTAAATATACTTATACGTATTATACGCTATATACGACCGTTCGACGAATTTTTATTATTATTTCTATTTTTTTTATTATTTATTTATTTTTTTTTATGTACGGCCATGTGCTATACTCACAACTGACATAAATTATGTATGCTTTTCTCTCGTGAATTTCGAGAGTTCCGTTTTTTCAAACGCCATCGCAGCATCGACGCCATATCATCTCCGTCCGTTTTCCAGGACTTAACGATCGGAATAATATCAAAAATATGGCTACAAATTCTATGATAATATAAAGTAATTACCTATACATATTATGCCGTTTATACGTTGATATAAAAATAATTCTTTAAATAGTCAAAGTAAAAAGTCGATTTAAATTAACAACTGCAAGACTCGTTAACATTTAAAGTTCAAAGCTTATTTTGTTTATTACTCAACTGCTCGCAGTCAACATTTTTTTTTTTTTTATCTATGACTCCCCAGTAGGTTTATCAAACAATTAGTTATAGAATTCAGATTAAAATGCATTGCCAGTGGTTAAAACGTGATTCTCCAAGGCGACGATTCACAAAAACTGACATTACTAAACAATCGGTTGCTATTGATATTATCACATACTTATTTTGCGTATACAATCAATAACAATATACTTAGAAGTATAAGACTATAAGACTATCCTGCAAAGACACAATTTTGATCCTATTTAAGATTTTTTTTTTTTTAAATAATATTAACTCCGTATGAAACTGTAATTATTCAAATTCTCAATACCCTCGATAGGTACTCAACCTCAGGATAGTGTCTCGGAATCGAGATGTGTTTTTGTTATCTATTATACTTTTTGAATATACTGTAATAATAATAATGGTTATAATATTCCCACTGGAATTCATATCATAAAACATCATATTTGATAAGTCCTTTTTAAAATATACCTTTTTGTATGCGTATCGGTTTTACCAGTCAGTCTATAGTATCGGTATGCAGTATCGATAATCGACTTATGAAATATCGGAATAAAATGAGTACCGGTTTTCGATTATCGAAATCAACATTTTCTTGTATCGCCCATCCCTAATTTAAATACACTGAAAACAAAAACAATTTTATCAAATTTTCAAAAAAATATTTAGAATATAATATATTATATTATAATGATACTGGATGTGGTATATTATTATAAATATAATGTAAAATACGAATCAAAAGGTTTAGGTTATAATATTATGTATGTTTGTAATTTTAAATCGAACAAAAATACTTGGTATTATTGTATTCATATTCAAATACATTTTTATGCATTATAAAATACTATTTTTAATAATTGTAACGGATTTTTCTACGATACTCTATCGTGTATTAGGCGGTCTTTATTCGCAGAACCTGAGGTGCCAATTATTTTGACTCAAGCATTTTGACCACGTCCCAGGTCAACTACCCCTTTTGACTACCGGCCACATAATATATATAGATGTCTTGTTTGTTGTATAATTTTTAACACCACAGATCTCTCTATACGCGAACGTACACATTTAATTTTTTGCGTAACGAACTTAAACTTAATTTAAACTTTTAAACTACGGGTACATAATATCTATTTACACTCAGAAAACGTACAACCTAAATTAGGCGGATACACTGAATTACAGTCATGAAACATTGAAACGTACGCCGAAAATAACCGTAAAAATAAAAGATAAATTAACGTTATAACATACACGAAAAATTTAATAAATCCATAACCTCAAAATTCCTACACCGTTTCGCTTCACACGCATATTAAATTATTTATACGCTCCTCCACAGAAAACACGAGGTTTTTAGAAATTTCTATTAGTAAACTACAATAATGTATTAAGGAAATTTTTGTTCGGCCAAATTGTTAGAACTTCTCTTTAAAAAATGATACTGAAAAGAACGTATACTTTTCGTGAAGTGTACGCAAACAATAAAAAGAATAAAAGTGAGGTACAAAATATTTTCTGGGCAAAAGTTTCCATAAAGTAGATTATTATTTTGCATTTTCTGGATTTTCGTTTCGTGTTTTTAATTCGATCGACAAAATTAAATCATAACTTATCGTTACCTGTAACATTAAATATTATAAATACCATTGTTAATGCATATCTGATTTTTAATTTCTAGAATCTAAAAGCCCTATGATATCGTTTGAACGAATATTTTATATTGATCAGTTAGTTTTGGTATTTCAGTTTTTATAGCATAAAGGAAAATAAATCGAAATTTCCGATTGAAATTATACGCATATTTCATACGAAAAATTATTTTAAAATTTGTATATTGAAGTTCACGTTCATATTATTATTTATGTTTGCTTAGGAGTGTCCAGTAACCGTGGACCACCTCCCCATCGAATACGTCACCGACAAAGATATATATTTAATATTTATATATGAAATTGTGTACACAACGAGCCCCGTCGGTTTGTATGCAGATAATATGATCTCTATTTATTTGTATAACTTTGAGCTTTGGAACGGCAATGTATATGTAGTAAGCCGCAGCCATAATGTATACCGTATACTGCAGTTTACGGGATGTTATTTTACCCGGGATAGAGCAACGTTTGTACGATGTATTTCACAACAATTTTCCAAAGAATAACAACAAAAATTCAAACTGAAGCTAATTTTCAGGCAGGTAGTGTTTTTACATATATGGACGTAGTATATCTGGCTTAGAATTAGAGCATTTTATCAGGAACAAACAATATGGCTATACGACCTCATTCAGTGCGAATAACTTCGAGACCTACGGATCAGGTTTTCGCTCACGATATGAATTTGAAAAAATTTTAAAGACGGTAAAAAAAAAAAAAAATAAATCAATTTACCAACCCTAAGTCAGCGAAATATAAATTGGTCGCTTACGATACGAATTGAAGGCATCATTGCAGTAACCTGGTACGTACCATTTTTCCAATTTTTCGGGAAACAAAAAAACTCCCTATTATTTTTGCTACATTATTATAAAATATAAACGTACCTACTATTATTTAGGATTCATTTATTTAGGATTCACTAAATTTAGTATGATGTAAAATAAAAATATGCATGGTAATACCTTTATAATTATCAAATTTTCCAGAATGTTGGTTTTTTTTTTTTTTTTTGTATGGTGCCAGAACAAATTACGTCAAACTGTTTCTGGTGATTGCGCTGAAATTGCGAAATTAAATTATAGCGTAACTGTCCAATAAAATATTATGTGTCAAAGTCAACTCTTTCATGTGGCTCAAAGGGGTTGAAGTTTCAAGGATGTGGGGGTGAATTTTTTTGTTTAAACTCTCTTAATTTGTATAGTTACGTTAAAAAAGAAAAAAACTAATATTCTAGTACTAAATTTTTACTAAAAAAAGGTTTCTTATCGATTTATTTGTAAAATGTATGGTTTTTCGTAATATTAAGACAAAAACCAGTCGAAGTTATTGTTTTTGGAAAATGGTCTAGTTTTTAGATTTTTATCAAAAATATTATTTAATATTGATTTTATTTGACATTATTATTGTTACTATTACTATTATTATTATTATTATTGAATAATCTAAACAATTTATAATCAGTGATGTAGTGGAGCGTACACGCGGATACACAGAGTGTACCCACTTCCAATTTTTAATATATGCGTGTACCCAAATCAAATTCGGAAATCCATTGATAGACGATCGTGTACCGTCGGACTTCTATTAAACTACTACATTTTGAAAGAAAACATTTAACCAAATTAAATTCTGAAAATGTATAAAAAAAAAAAAAAAAAAAAAAATAGTGTAAAATATAATTTTTAGCACAATCGAAACACGTTTTTGTCATTTAATTATTGATGCGATATACCTAATATAATATTGTATTTTAAAATATGATTTAAAATGTCTTTCAATAAGTCGATTCTGAGCCAATCTCGGTATAAAATACATATGTCTAAAAATTTTAAATTGCTATTAAGATCCCAAAATTGGAATAATCTTTTTAAAATCCTGAAATCCGTAAAATTTTAAAATTAAAAAAACCGCTGAAAAAAATTAACTAAAAATACTGTACGCTACGGCATGTTTACTTTATTTTCATATTTTGTATAAATTTTGACTCTGCAGTCTGCGATAACTAAGAGAAAATTTATAGTTATAGAGCGTGTACGTATTTTAATACCGCTAAACTGAGTGTGTAGCATCCTCTTAAGTAAATTAACTGCATATCTAGTTGTGATATTTGAATAAAAATAAATGAGGATTTTGTGTGTTTGGGCAGTATACAGGGCTTTAACTTAGTGGCTGGTTCTCCCCCTCCCTTCATGCATGGCTTAATGTAATATCAAATAGGCACGGATCTCCCCTCAGGATAGTCAGTGACACGAGCTGGTCTTCTCAATTATTTTAAGCCCTTCCGCTTATTTCCCGTTTTAGAAAGCGTTCTTCGATATTTGGAGAATATAGCCACGTGTCTGCTAATCGAGCGTGTATTCACTAATTTATTTACGATTATAATATGGAAAAACCGGTTAATTGAGGGGAAAAAACCTTTTTAGTAGTACTTATATTGAAAGTTTTTAAAAGCCTAGATTTTCAATGTTTTTCTTGATTTTGTAAAAGAGGTTAATGTCACGAAAAAAATGAAAAATGAAAAATGAAAACCTTTTTTAAATAGAATATTAAGTTAAGGAATATCAAGTGCAAAATATCTCTATTAAAATATTTAACGATAACATTGATTTATTATTAACCAAAAGTTAGGATTAGTGTGATAGATATCCACTGTAATAATGTGTAGTGTTGATCTAAATTTTCGGTGCACTAACAGAAACGTTTTAGTATGTCATAATAATATGATTGTAAAAATTCCATTTTTCCGGACCTTGGGCACTAATTACGGACACGCTAAAATATGACGTTTCAGTGTACAGACAGTGCACAAATACAACATTTAATATAACGTTTATAGCATAGGCGCAAATTTGTTCAATTTAGTGGGTGGCTTCAGCCCTGACTATTTATACATTGAATATGCCCCTCCTCCGTCTTAAAATATCTTGAAATTTAACACAAATTTTTTATGGTTTTCATATAAGTATATTATATCTATATTATAAATTATATTATAAATTTGGGGGGGGGGAGGGCTAAGCCTCCTTAGCCCCCTGTGATTTGCGCCTATAGTTTATAGGCGTTAAGGTGCGCACAACACTGCCGCGGTAAACTGTAACACGGGCATTTGATGCACACCGCCGCGTTAAAATTTGCGGTGGATCTCGCCCGGTAAAATCATCACATATACCATAACCTACGTATATTGACCGTATATATATATATATATTTTTTTTTTTTTACCACTTAGTACATAACACGATGTTCGAGTACATACGAATACACGTATTAATACATTCTTCCATTTTTAAATATAATTATAAACATATGTTATATTTTGCAATCGTAATAATTTTAACCTATCTATTATTATTCATTACGGCGGATTATTTATATAAGTACCTATATTTATTATTTAAACGTTAAATCAATGTAATATTGAATTTTAATTTTAATTCGTATTATAAATTATATAATTAATATATTACATAAAAACAGGTACATGTATCATCGATAGCCGTTATGAAATAGGTTTTCACCTATTCCGTGAAAAAATAAATGTTCGTTTTTTTACAATTTATACAATATTATTTACAATTTAGCGGTCATATTGTAGTTAGTTGTTTTCGTGCGCTGATAGCACCACCTTTTTCGTTTCTTTCGAATATTTCTTTTTTTTCAAAAAAAAAAAAAGACAATACTTATCGAAAAACGTATATTATTGTCGGTTAAACGTCGTCCAATACCAGGGTTGGGTATGTACAATACGTCAATGTATAAAACGTATTATACGTGTGTATTATACGTATGTATTATACGTTTAGTTTCATACGTATTATACGTCTTGAAAAATTTGAGTATATAAACTATACCTATTAACAAAAATATTTTATAAATATTACATATTTAAAATAATATACAAATTAGACAGAAATACATAGGTATATGTATAAATGAACTGTATTAGTAATTATTACTACTTTTATTAATTATGACTTTAGGTTTAGAACAATTGAAAAAAAGCCGGTCAGTAAGGGGGAAGCACTTTGCTCGTCAGGTGTCAGTATGGGTGGATGCACTTCGCTACTGGGCAGGATACTCTTGGTGGATGTATTGCATTTGAAAGCAATGATAAATCATTGCTTTCAAATGCATTCAATAAAATTCTAAAATGATAAATCATTGCATTCAATAAAACGATTCTGAGCGTAGCTTCGGTGTAGTATACATAACTCTTAATATTAATTATATACCTACTCAATATCTACCAGCTATGTTTAACATTACATTGAAGATCAAACGTAGAAATAAATATGATTTAGTGTGACCTTATGCATATTTTAAAATGTAATATGATATATTTATAATAGCTCAGTTTCATGTTGGTACAGTTTTTATACTACATAATATTATACAGTATATTTTATTGAATGTTCAGTTTATGACATATTATATTGAAAACGAACAAAATATTATGTAAATTTAGTTAAATTAATGCGCGACTAACGTATTAAATTTTTTCAGGTCTTAAGATCTCATTTTACCAACTATTTGGACTTAAATAGGTACCTAAAAATTGATAATTTTGTCGAAAAAATTTAAATGACTATAAAAAAAATTATGACTACGGATTTACGAGATTTTTTTGAATTTAGTTAGCGTAACGTATATTCAACGCTGTATAAAATTTTCAGACCTTAAAACCGAAAATTACCCCTTTTAGGACTTAGAAACCTCGAAAACTAAAATGTCTATAAATAGCCCAAAATTGCAAAAAATTAAAAAAAAATCTTAATCATCGTAAATAGATTACTAAATTAAATATTGGATAAAAATTTCAAGATTTTCAAGTCTTTATTTTCGGAAT
>JAIPRL010012878.1:0-11412 GCA_025469235.1 Pemphigus obesinymphae | reverse complement strand
GATGCAATTTCACATTTTTTTGGAATGGATATACTCAAATGTTAAGTTCATCAAGTTTATAAGTGTCATGGCTTTTCTTTATAAATTGTAGCAAAACATTCTTCTTTCTCGAATGGTTCAAACAATACAATGTGACTCGTGCAATTAAAATTAATTTTTTTGGTACCTTGAGATTTTGTTGATCTATTTTAATACCGTAAAAAGGGGTTACTTTGATTATTTTTCTCAGTGTTTTCATATATTTTTGTTTATAACAAATTTAAATAAATAAGTAAATACATTTTTATTAATCCTTTGGCTCAAAAGTGTATTTTATGAAGCTATGTAAATAAAAAAAAAAATATATAATTTTCAATTTATAGTTCAGAATTTTGAGATAAGTATCACTATCAAAGATACACTGTAAATGGGGTAACTTTGTTACCCACATTTTTTTTCTATTATATTAAATATAATAATTAAGAGATTATCAATGATGCCTCATTTTTTTTTCTGATAAATATTTTGGAAGTTATTTAATGATATTAGTATTGGGGTAACTTTGATATAGCAATATAATTCATACGTGTATATATTTACTTAGTATTATCATTGATTATATATTTACAATAAATTATATTAGTTTAAATATCAGTTTAAACTTACCAAAACATTGGTTTTCATTATTATGTACTTCATAACATATTTTTTCACAATAAATTAATTAAAAATAAACAAAACATGTAAAACCTCGTGTAAAACTGAAACTTTTATTTTTAATAATATAATATTTTATATCAAAAACATAACAATTGTAATACCTTCGTAACTTTAACTTATAAAAACAAATGATAAACTTATTTTCTAGGAATACATTTAACACTCGATTTAACATAATTTCAGTCTGTCAGTTAATTCAGAAAGTCTTCATTTTCAGTCTATCGGGTAGTCTTCTACCTTGTTTTAAGAACAATTTAAACATGATAAATATTAAGCATATTAACAATTTGAACATATTAAATAGGTAGACTTAAATTTAAAAAAAAAAATGACATAGGTAAATACTTTTAAATAAAAATTAGGTAAATATAAAAATAACAAAATTTTATATTTTTTTCATCGACTCTTTTTCAGGGCTTTATATTTTTTGTAAATCTTCAAATAATCATTTCATTTTATAGTGAAAGGATAGTTGCCCTGTAATTGAATTGGTCAATAAAAAATAAACTGATTTTCAATGATATGAATATCTTCATTTTTTGGCCAAATGAATTTCTCCAACTCGTTCTTCATAAATTTAATTTTTGTCTTATCGACATCCCAAAAGTTAACTATACGACCCAAATACCAGGACTCATCATAAAATATTGTATAGTAATTCTCTAGTTTTAAATCGATTTTATTTTTCAACATTTCTTTCTCATTCAAAACATATTTCTTCTTGGTAGATAATTCATCATTTTCATCTTTTAAACAATTTTCATATTTTTCTTTATTTTCATCTTTTTCACCATTTTCTTCATTTTCTTCTTTTTTACTTTCATCATTTAATATGGGTAGACCATTGTCATCTTCATCGTCTGAACTATGATCAGCATTATTCAATCTTAAAACTGCTGAAGTAATGCTTGATCCTGGAGGAACAATTTTTTTTTTCTCTTTCGCTTAGACTGACTATCAGAATTGTCAAATCTTTGATTTTTAAGATAGTCTGTTAATATATCATTTATAGTATCAGTATCTACACTATTTCGGTCTATAGGAAATATTCCTGTTGCCTTGAAAGCCGATTTTAAATCTCGTGATAGAGAGTTCCTAGGTTTAATGTCATTCATTTGACAAAGACAAGTTTTTAAAAGTGAAGGAAATGATGCTTTAGGAATCGCATTAATTCTAACATTTTTCACTTTCCACTTATCTAAACTAGTACGCCATGCTTGTTTAAGTGGCCTAAAAAATCCAACGTCAAGTGGCTGGGTAAGATGGTAGAATTTTTAGGCAGACAAATAAAATTTAGGAGAAGGTGGGGCAGTACCGACCTACTAAGCGCGATTTGATATAAAACATGGTCAATTTAATATAATTTTAATCAGACTCGACGATTCAACTACAAAACTAGTTAGTTACATTATATTAAAAGGAATTTTAAAAATTCAAATTTACGTTTTTTTAAAGTATTCCAAAATACAATTTTACCCCGTAGGTGGGGCAATACCATATATAATTTGGGGTAAAATCATATGATCATTAACAATATCATTAATATCAACAAAATTTATAATATGGCCAGATTCACGAGTAAACATATCAAATTTAATACTTCTTTAGTAGTATTTTAGCATGTGCATTGTTAACCATTATTCACTTTTTAACTTAACTATTTGGGGTTGACTACCATAGTCCTACATTTCCACTTAATTCAATATTCTAATTTATATTCTCTTCACTTACTCCTGCTCTCCTCATTAAGAATAGTAAGCAATTAAATTATTAATATTATAAATAATAAATGATAACATAGGTATTATGTATACCTATGTTATACATAATATCATTGATTATATATAATATAATATAATATAATCAATGATAATATATACAGGGGCTCTTGAATATAAATATATATATACATTATATAAACAAACATTTGTCATAATAATATAAATAGGTATAAAATTTGAAACAAGAAGTTATATACAATATATTTATAACAAAAAAAAAACAATACCTTTATGAACACAATATTTTTTAGTATTTACATGCTGAACATGTAAGGAACTAAACTTATTTAAGTATTACTTAAATAATTAACAATTATTGGTAACTTTAGTTTTGCACATGCCGCATATATAATTCTTCCAATTTTCAACTCCACCACACAATTCATGCAGCACACTTTCACGCGTCATGACATGCTATTTCTTTGAAAATTCTCATGCGAATCGATATATCACACATCATTTTTGCCATATTCGCACGACTTTGCCACACCACCGAGCGATAAGATGTCGGAGGCAAAACTTGTACCGAACAACAAGTGCGCAACACTGTAAAGTCAGTTGTTAATATTATTTGATATGACCGTTCTGCTATAAGATACGCATTGTTAATATTTCTGTATTCAAACTGAAAAGTGTACTGTTTTATAATTGTGGGTAGCGAGTTTGCGGTCGTCGGTTTTTGTCAACCGAATTGGACGGTTTGTTCGGTGTTTCTTTTCGTTATTTTCTTAACGTAACGAGACGTCATTTAACAGCAATCGTCTGCGGCCTTTGTTTACGCATACCATCGTGGTCGTGTTGGACCGGCTCGTAATGTCAACGGGTTTTTCGTGCGTTTGTCATTGTTCTGCTGTTAGTTTATTGTGGCCTCTCTTTCAATTGCATAGTTCGAGCCACCTTAATAAAAACTACGTGTACCTATGTTGTAAATCGCGTGTGCATATCGATGATACCTAACCACTTAAGTCGCGGGTAATGCAAAACCACGTAATTCGGACGCAGAACTTATTCGATCACGTAACTGGATTAATTTGCAAATAAAACATTTGTTTTTGGCGATTTTACTATTTTTAAATCCGTGTTAATTAATCAGAAATTTTAGATGTCTATAAACAAATTATACCATGATATTTCCTGGAAAATTATCATACGAATCGATATGTCGCATCACTATTTTCCTCGTGGCAACACGAGCGTCTCGCGAGCGTCAAAGTCGGCGACTATGGCAAAAATGATGTGATATATCGATTCGTATGAGAATTTTGCAAGAAATAGCACGGTGTATTCATTTTTAAATTTATATCAATATATTATGAATAAATTTAAAAAAACTTAGGTTTTAATGGTAGAAAGAAAATTTCAAAACTTTCGTCACTCCACTTAGTATGTGTACGAATTTATGGTAGGTACTCATTTCGGAAACACTCTATATTAGCATATTTTGCTGGTATGATTTTATTTAAAGTATTTATCACGTAGGTATATATTTTTTAGATAATTTCTATACACAGTTCAGGTATATGAAATTCATTGTTATAATTTTATGAAATGTTAAAACAATATATATTTACCGAGTAAAATATATATAATATATCTATTTATATGGTATACGAAAACATTTTAATCGTGATTCTATTTCAGCGATCTTATTTAAATGTGTTGTAAATCGTAACATATTAATATATAAATGATTTTTGTAGATGTACCTACTATTATGAACAAAAAAAAAAAAAAAAACGATACGCATAGAGAATTATCCTTCCTGGTTCGAGACCGAAAAACGGCGGTTGTATGAAAAAAAAAAAAAATAATAATATTGTTAAATCGTATACCTATCCCTCTGTGATTCCTTCTTCGTTATTTTCTATAAGTCGTGTATATTCGATGGCTATGCGTCTGGGCGGAGGTGATAAAAGACCATCCGGGATTGATGCGACCTTGGTACATTTTAACCGAATATTTTCACTAAATTCAATGTTTCCCCCTTATAGGTTATGGAGGTGGGTGTTTTCCAATGGCTGGTATTGTATGTGGGGAGGTGAAGGGTTGGTTATACAAATTAAATTAATGTGTTGGTAATTAATATATGTAATAATATAGGTTTCAGCAATAAAAATAATAAAAATATATATTTTAAAAAGGGGGTGTTAGAGGGGGGTATAGATTATATTATGTCAAAAAGAGAAGGGTGAACGATATGTGTTAGGTTACAGCGTTCCTGCCACGGAACCAGTTGTTTTCGATACGGGTATGTACCGCAGCTAGATATAAGTACCCGTATATAAGTCGATCTGTAACTTTTTCGTTTTTTTTTCCCGTCTTGATTTCGTATTATTAAGTATAAAACATATTATTTTGTTCGATTTACAGGTCTCTCTGTATCGTATAACACTATATTAACTTGATAGTTGAATACATATATAGGTATGTACTCGAAATTCTGATTTAGATTACCTTTTTCAACTCGAGTCATTATTCACGGTGAATCTTAGGGAAAAGGGGTCTAACGCGTGCCATCATATAGCTAGCGCGCAAAGCGATCTTGTCTAATATTCATTTTGTATTATCCAGTTGCTCGAATCACACAATTATATCCTTCGTTATAAATTACACCGATTGATTAACCACTATTGCAATGATAAAAACTCCCGTCGATAGCGAAAAAAGGAAGTGTTCGTGTAAATATGTATATATTAATATTATACCTATTAGTATTTAAATTATTTAAATTGATTTTTTTTATCCAAAATACGCATATATCTCTATAGGAATAATGAAATTGGTAAAAGTTTAATTAATGAAGATGAATATTAAACATTTTGAAAAGGGCAAAGTGGTTATACTTCAATATTTTCCCGTACAATAAGTCATATTTAAAAAAAAAATTCTTTTTAGAGGGCTTCTATATTATTAAAGGAATATTCTCTGAAAACTTCGGCTTTCTAGGACCAGTATTACCAGGGCTGGGCGTTAATGTCAGTCAGCCGTTATTATTATTATTATTATTATTATCCATAAGTATTGATTTTGAATAATTATAATAACTATAAATATTTCATATCTATAGTAAAAGTAGACATTGACTGGTCACTTTATACACCTATGGTAGGAAAAGTGGCCAATTTTGTATTTTTCTTTTTTTTAAAATAAAGTTACTATTTTTCTATATTTTACATTTTTCCGATCACAAATTATGATACCTAATATGTTCATATAAACAATCTAAGTGTTCGTCTAAAAAAACAAATTTCAGGAGTGGTGCAACATCATTTTCCTTAGCGTGGCTACTTTACCCAACATTCCCCTAACCTTTCTATTTAACTTTATACTATACATATTTAATTTTACGGTTATTCTTATTATATAGGTACCTATATTATATTAGTTATTATAATCGTATATAAAATATTAATTGTAGGACAATATAGGTATAATTTTCCAAGAAAACCTCAATAATGGCTAATATAGTTAGTTATTCTGGGGGGGACCTTTTTCGGTCAGAGTACCGTTTTGGCCAATCTATCATGTCCGTTTTCGGTTGATACATAATAATCTATTTTGATTATCAATGACTAAATAATCTATTGAAAATTTTAATTGTCACTTATTTTGCTCAATTTGTATAGATATATGATTGAAAGAAATACACCTAAACAGTATATTGGTCGTTATAGAACTATTATAGCGTACCTATATGTATTGTATGTATTTGAAGTGTGCTAATAATAATAAAAACGAAAATGTATAAATATTATATATTATACAAAATAGTAAAAACATGTACACTATATTACACTATAACCATTACTATAACTACTACTATTGCGTGTACATTAATAACAAAAAAAGTCAATGACATTTTAAAAAGTAAAAAATATTTCGTACATATACAATATCGAACAATATAATTAAAGTACCTAGCCTTAAACCCCGATAAGGTCATCTCCAAAATATTGTTTTCACATATTTTATAATGGTGTTTTACCTATAAAACAATTTTAAAATGCCTTTTTGTTTATTTTTGAATAAATATTATAGGCCGTTCAATTATATGAAGTTTAATAGATTTTAAGTATATTTCTTCTTCTATATATTCTATTTGTTGTTCTAATGTATATAACCAACCACCCAAGAATTTTTGAGTTTTTAGTAATTTATTTGTTTTAGTACATTTGTTGTCAATTTATCCATATCAGTTATTGTAAGGCCGTCTGATTGCAATTTTTTTTTATATACTGAAAATAAAAACAACAAATCTGCTGTAGATGCAATTATACATAAGTTATCATAATTGGTCAAACACTTTTTGAAACCAATGGTTGATTTTTCTGTTGATTTCATAAAATATTAGACCAATACATTCCAAGATGTTAAAATTGAATTCAAAAGTTTATAAGTGAACTCACTCCATCTTACTTCAAGTAATTTAGGTAACCTCAACAGGCACAAATTGTTTTCTTGTGCAAGACTTTTAAGTTCACGCGTACGAAAAGTACCAAAAGCCAGGGCTAAACAATACTACTACGATGATTTCGACTATCTTGTTTTGCGTGCGTGCCCTTGAACCTCAGAAGGGTACTCGATCACCAACGTAGATTCGATGTTAATTAAAATAATTGAAGTCAAACGCAAATTTTTCGTCAATGAAATATAATATTTTATTCACGTTTACAATAATTATTAAATGATTAACAGAACTTAAAATAATATAAATTATTCTAAGTCCAAATATAAAATATTACAAAAATCGGTTAAGTTCAAATTAAATACTTGAAAATAACTAAGTCCCGGGAGATGTTATACGTAAAAATATAGAGGATCCACCGGCGTGGAGTGTGCGTCGCAATCGCTAGTCCCAGGTCGTCTGAATTTTTAGTGTTCGGCGACCCGGTTATATAGGGATGACCCCTTGTGACCTCTCTACTTGGGGTCCGTTCTCACGATTTTTCGTATTAAGGCAGGACTGAATTCATTGGCCCACATGTAGTCGTTGTTTCTAAGAATTATTTAATTATCGGATGTCTTTTTCGTAAGCACATTTGTATATACTACTTGCTCACTCTATTATGTATCGTCATTGGTGTTTCTAACTGTTGTACACCCTCTATTTATTCCGACTTACAGATGTACTATGTGTGGTTCGTGTGATTTTCTATTTCACCTGCTCTCTCCCCGTCTAGACTCGGGCCGGCACTAGGAATAGTTACCAGATGCTGGTTTTATTTAGACTACTTGTCATTTTTATTTTTAAATATAGGTACGTGTACAAAAGTTATATGTAAGTACGCATCTCGTCATGGGGCCCGTCCATATGGCTAATTTTCTCACGATTACTATTTTGGTTTTTATTTTACAATGTCTATGTATGAAATCAGTAGACAGTATAACGACTCGGCATGGGGTGATCCATATAGGCTAACTACGATGTGTCACAATTACTATTTTAAATATTCTCGGTTATCGTTTCATAAAGAAATATCTAAGTATACGATTTGTAGGGTATATAATATCTCCCCCCCCCCTAAAACAAAAGTTTTTTTTTTTTTTTTTGAACCAAAACTTTTGGTGCAATGCTGCTGAATTTTTACAACACATATATAATTATTATTACATTAGTGTTGTTTTTTTTTTTTTTTTTTTTTTTGACAATTGATAGTACAATATATGGAACGTTACAATAGTTTACATTTGGTTACTAAAACTAAATTTGGTTTATTACAAAAATGATTTCGATTTCTTTTTTCTTTTATACATATATCATAGACGAAATGACAATTTTGTTATACTTTTACGCTTAGCGCGTTTACACTATAAAAATGGAAAGAAGGTAACTCTTCCCAGCTACTTGAACATACGTACATGTCTAGTTCTATCATAATATTTCTTATAGACTAACTTGATTACTTGTTCATTGTTGTAATCAATTAATTAATTAATAACACACACATTTTTTTTTTTTTTTCATTTACATAATGGAACTGTCCCTGTATAATTTTAGTGCACATACCCTTCTCTCTCCCATATTTTTTATTTTAATTCAATAGTTTGGTGGGTTCTTCTACAAGATCCATATAAGATATAAGCCGACGACATTGACCTATATCAGAATATCCTATCGCCCTCCGTACCTTGTCTAAACTTCTTGCTATCTCATTTAATTTTATCAACGATAACTGTTTCTTCATCCTATTATTGGCTGATTTTATGTGTCCGTCTAGGCACATTAATTCTATATCTAATCCTCTTCTTCCCGGCTGCTCACCAGCTTGTGTCGCCATCTGTTGATATGTTGGCATTGTATATGCCTTCCTTCGGTTGTGTGCGCCTCCTCTTGTGACATTTTTGTAGTAATTTCTTTCCCGCCATGTTTATTCCATACGTTACATATATCAATATAGCTGTGAACGTAAGTTCTGAGGCTCCGTCTAAACCGGTACCTGTATATTAATTTAATTTAATATTTTTCTCGAAAAATATTAAAAATGTATTAAAATTAAATAAATTAGGTATATTATATATATACATAATAGAGGCATATTAAATGATATTGAAATTCGCAGTGTATAGTGGCAAGAAAAATTGTCAATATTATTATTATTTTTTTTTTTTGATGCTTATTTTCTTGTTTTCGAAACGATTTTTATATTTTTGAGGTCCTCTGTCAAACTCTGTCCCTGGGGCCCCCAGACTATAAATCAGACCCGGATTCGTAGTATACAGAATAACCAAATTAAACCTATGGGTTTGGGTCCTCCTTTGAATTTTACGTACCAATATTTAACTCTTACATTCACCACTGTTTAAAACCACGTAATAATAAAAATAATAATATATTATCAATATTGTGCTTTTTGCATTTGGGTACAAAATGTACAAATATTTGATTATTTGATTGAGTACCTATAAGTAGTTAATATTTTCTTATATAGGTATATAGTTCAACACAAACCGGATATGATGTTTCAACCTTCTACCGGATTTACTCTATAAAAACTCAAAAAAGACATAAATATTTTAAACAACATAAACCAAAACCATGGTTTCCGACAAAAAAAAAATGTATCTTGAGTTACGACCATTTTAAATAACCTTTACTATCTTTTAAGACGGCCATTCCAGAGTATGTTTAGATAAAAATTACTTAGTTATATTGCCTACGCCACGCGAATTAATTCATCGTTTAACGTTTAACTGTAAAATCCACAAGAAAAAAAGTATATGACCACACTTATTGAACATTTTGTGGCCTATATTTTTTATATAACTATTTTTGGCCGTAAAATTAATGGTTTTAAATAATGATATTTTGAAACCCTCGGAAAATAGCACATAGAATCGTAGATGGCGGACACTTTTAGACCTCGGAGAGATGGTGGCTTTTTTTGGTTTAAACAGAATCTCAAGATGAAACTTTTCGATTTCTTTCCCGTAAACGACTGGAATATAAAACATAAGTTAGAATCTTTGTTTTTCCGACAAAAAAAGTTTCAAGTTATTAGTTACGACCCTTTCCATTGTAATTTTCGTCTTTTCGAAAAATATACATATGATTTTTTTGGTCATAAGCTTGAAATAATTGATATTATATTTATATATGGGTATATATATATAAAAACCATTATAATACCTATACGTTATTTTATTTCATTTATCATTTTTATACGTACCTATTATATTATATTCGAAAATATTGAGATTGTCTTATCAGTTAACCGTTAAGAGGATACCGCACACACCCTATTTTAAGGGATTTTGTATAGGCAATTTTAGGGATATTTTTAGACAATAAAAATATCATGATTGAAAAATGTTTAAATACATGTATTAAACAATATGTATTTACATTATGTTAAAATAATAAGATGGTTTACTATTAAGAGGACATCTGCATACATGCGTTATTTTATCGTAAAAACTGTTTTGCAAGAAAAAATTGTTTTCGGGCTCTATATGTAATTAAGAAACCAAATTTTGACACAATATTGTATATAATATTATCTATGTTTTACCGTTGTCTTTTCCAAAAAAAAACATGAAATCTTGAAAAAATTATTAATTTTGTAAAAACTATTTTTTGGGAGATTTTTACAGATGGCATAACATACGTTATGCGTGATATAGAAAAAAAAACTACGATAGAACACAGATAATTTTGTCTATAATATTGTTTTTTAAATTTGGTTTTTTAATTACAAATATAGTTGAACTGTATACAGTCTGAGAACATTTTTTTCTCACAAAGCAGTTTTTTTTTATAATTATAATGCCTTACATTTGAATTACAATAATTATTAACCATTGTCTATAATATTGTTAACTTAACATAATGTTTTTTTATAAATACATTTTACATTGTAATAATAATGTTATGTCTGAAAAATTAATGGTTACTAATTGAGATAGATGATTCTATATAGTTATTACGAGGAGAAGAGTCCATAGATGTTTTTGTATTTTATCCGAGTTCCAAAAAATGTCAACAGTTCCTGCTGATTAACGAATGTAGACTGTAGAGTGTATAATGTATATTATATTGTTTACAAAAACAGTATTTCCAATTTTTTCCTTTTCATTTTTTTTTTGTTTTATGAATTATACCTATAGTTTATTATAGTTACTAACAAATAATAATTCTGAACCATGTCAAATTTTTTTCATTATAGATCCTCCGTAATTCCGGAGACTTTCGCACCACTACGTGACTTGCTAAGATTTCGAACGCCTGTTGCGTTATTCAATTTTTCATTTTCAAATTTTAATTTTATTACGGCTAATCTGAGGTTTACACGCGTGAGGAACACATTCGGATACGTGCGGTCCAGCACCGAACTGGGAGTGATCGGACCTGGCAAACAACCTCCAATCGCACGTCCTACCAACGGATCGCTGATGAACGGAAATTCAACAATCACGAACGGTTGCATGAACGGCG
>JAIPRL010012877.1:0-11414 GCA_025469235.1 Pemphigus obesinymphae | reverse complement strand
CGGGTTTAAAAAACGTGTATCACTTTTTCCGGGTTACGGGTTTCGGCTTTAACACGGTTTTAATATTTTGCGGGTTACACGGGTTTTCACCCCGGGTTCAAACCCGTTTTGACTCCCTGGTTTTTATCCACTGGTTATAGTAGGACAGTTGTTGAAACCTTAAGGTCGTCAACTTGCCCCGGTCTCCCCTGTGTATTATCTATGCCTATATACGTCTCCAGTCCATACACAATGATACCATATTATCACTATTGCGTTATTCTCCCACGCGTAGGTACGACTCACACAATATTACAGCATTACCTATTTAAGTGGTGAATTTTATTTTTTGTCAGTAGTATTTTTCCCGTTATTACTATATTTCCCACGTCCACGTAGTGTTAAATAAACAACAACAGCGATAATATAATAATTCAGGAAAAGAATCTCGAACGTGTTATGTCATCCTCTCGGCGGAAACGCCAAGTATTCGGCCGATTTTACCACAAAAAGTAAATTCTATAACATTATATATATATATATATACGTACATAATAATATGAATTAAAATTAATGTGCGTTGTATTTTTTTTTTTGTAAACACGTGCATGTCAATCGTATGTTAACTATTTACGCAATAAAATGTGACAATAAATTATTAAATATTGTCGTCGCAAAGTGCCGCCGAAAATACACGCCTATATATGTAATTTCTGATTCGTTCTGTTTATTATGAAATCGTACACAGTGATTTAAATTAGGTAACTATATTAACTATATACGAAACGACATAATATATATATATATATATAATTATATGAAAATTTAAAGTAAATGAACATTTTTTATTAATGTTTTATCAGTTTTCGGGACAAGGAAAACTGTAATTACTTAATGGCTGATTTTGAGGAAAACCGAAGAGGCCAACAAATTTTAATAATCCAAAACTCGAATTTATCTTACGTATTATAATATATAATGTTCAATCATTAATCGTCAAACTAATTCCTAACCTAACTCTGAAAAATTATCTGGTTAAAAAATATGACGCCTATATATATATTATACGTGACGTATATACTATAAACTGTTAGCTTTTTATTTATGTGTATCCAATTACATAATATGGAAAATTCACTTTTGAGTTATGAAAGTTAAAAGTAAAATTTAGATAATTTTTCAATGTACTATACATACAGCTTTTTTAATTATTTTGTAACAAATTTATATTTTTTAATGTATAAATTTATGTTTGTTTATATTTGATAAATAAATAGAAAAAGAGAATAATATAATGCCCTTCAAAATATTTTCTATTATAATTTTTGTAACAGAAGCATAATAAATGGGAGGAGGTTGTATTGTCTTAATATACGTATATTAATTTTTGTTTCAGATGCAATAAAAATTATTCCAAAATTTAAACATTTTAATACAATTGTTGTAGAAAATGCAATAAAAATATTTATTGTTGATGCGAAATTTCGCTTACTACAAAATCAACGTCATCAAACAACATATAGCAGATGTGATAAATATGCCATCTAATGAATAATTTCGTTTCTATAAAGTTCTTAAGTTTATATAAGGTTTTTTTCTTAGTTCGTGTATAATAATATGTTTAACAATATGGTTTTATTTTATTTTATTTTTTTATATTTTAATTAATTTTAAAAAACAATGTTTATATTACGTTTTTAGTTAGTTTTGTTTTAATATGGTTATATTTAATATGAAGAATGTAATGTATTATTATTCTTATAAATATTAGTATTGTTAAGAATACATTTTTACCCTTGTGTCTTAATATATATAATATTATGTATAAATATATAATGTATGAATATTTGGAAACAATTTATTATTAGTACCCAAATCGAATATAACTATATTCCCACCAATGAAAAAAGTATATCTGGTAAAATTATAAGATATGTAATATGTACAGGTATGTTTAAAAGTTAAAGAAATTATTAACACTTTTACTGTGCTAACCTATGGTTTATTTTATAATCTATACACAAATACAAATAATATTTTATGAACTAAATACAGTGGTTGAATTGGAAAAAAAAATAAGGATGGACCCTGAGCTTAGTTAAAAAATCAGTGTTCTGGGACATAATAAAGAAAAAGTAAGCAGTGGAGGACTTCGTCCCCCACACCCCCTATCCAAAGTTTCTTAACCAGGGGACATTTTTAAAAACATTTTAGATTATTATATACCTAACACGAATAGAATAGAAAAATCCAAAATTATTTTACATCATTGTTGGGTTACATATATTCAATATAGCATAATTTAAGCATTTCTCTTTCAAAATAATTTAACACTTTTCCTTTTAAATGAATAATCGAGAAAGTTGTAAATGTAGACCGAAATGAAGTTTATCGGTGTCGCATTGATTTCACCATCGTTTAGGCTTTAGCCATTCACGGATAATGAAGATTATTTATTACCTATATGATACCAATATGATTAAATAAGATCAACTATTCAACATTTTACATCATGTTTTTTATCTAATACTTATTATATGATAAGGACAAAAAACATTCATTTTCGTAATTTTACGATTTTTCCAAAAAAAAAAAAAATTATAATTTTTAAAAATATTAAATAAAAATTAAAACAAACACTGCGTTCCTTGCATTCCTCGATGAATAAATGAAGGGGTACGCTGTTAAAAATGAAAAAAATGAAGAATAGCTCCGTCCCCCTGCGTCCCTCCCCAAATCCACCACTGACTAAATATCATTTATATACATATAGTGTTTTTTTGTGTAATTATTATTGAATGTAATTTTAAAAAAGTGAAATTTGTGCAGGTACGATTATTCTTATCATTATTCTTCCTTCTTCTTCTTTTCGTGTCCGGTCATTTTTGCAGTTATATTTTATGATTTGTCTCCATAGCTTTATTCTTTCCTGGTCTGCTTCTCCTTCAATTACCTTTATAAATCCGTCCAACCTCAACCTCTACAATTGACCCTGGAAAAGGTAAGTGTTTAGTTGGTATATTTCTATATAAATCTAAGTAGATACATTTATTATTATTTAAGTATATTTTTGATTTAAACTGTTCGAGTGAGCGTAGCGAGTATAGCGACTCCACCTGGTCTCCAGTACCTAAGTGCGGTCAAATATAATTTGAAATATATATTTCAAAGTCAAAAAATATATAATATTGAAGTACCTAGCAAATACTCGTGACTGTGGTGTTATCAATGTGCACCGCACGCATAATAAGCGATAAATTCATGAACGTGAACATAGTCCGCAACTTTCAAACCAAGTCTATCCAACTAAATATGATTTTACCATAATTATTTTCATCAAATATACTACATAGGTAGACAAAAGTTTAGGTACGGCGAAAAATATCTGTCAAAATTCTTCTGTATTGAACTATAAAAGTATTTGAACATAAATTTAAGTATTTTTTAAGACTAAAATTAAAACAAATCTACATATTATATAATATATTATTTTATATTTACATGACTAATCTTAATATTACTTAGGTACCTACCATTTTATGAATTCGAGGCAATTTATATTTGACATATTATACTGCAGTAAAATTGTAATATAATATTGTATATATATATATATATATCCAAAATGTAATGACAATTTGTTACAAGTGAACTTAGATAGTACCCACCTACCTATTTTAATTTTGTAAAAAGTATTTTAAATACTATACTATAATTGTATATTATTCAAATAATTATTATTTGATTATTAGTCATAGTAAATAAATACTTTATAAGACTTTATTTAATAGGTATGTACTTTTATACAAGATATGTGTCAAGATATGCACAGTGTGCATTTATCATACCAATCACTCGAGAATCAAAAAGAAACTGAGCAGAATATACATGATTCTAGTACAGGTAATTAATATAATCAAAATACATAACAATATATATATGTAATATATACATTTACAAATAAAAAATTAAAGTGTTATTCAAAATAAGTAGGTACTTATTATACATTTTAACACTATAAAAATCATTAACACTGATAAAAAGTGTATATAGGTACAAAATATTTGAAAGTTTAATATTTTTTCATTATAATATAGGTACTTACCTAGTTAAAATTATTGTTCTTTTACAAATGCATAATATATTTTCGGAAAAATCATGTTAACATTCTTCAAAATTTGAATAAAATGTAGGTATAAAGGTATATTTTTATTACAGAATTGAATTTTGAGGCATGTCACCCAACCGATAGAGGAATGTTTGAAAGTTCAATAAATGACAGTAGTCTTAAAAGATCTATATTATTATACGGTCCTTGCCGACCATTGGTAGAATTCCCTGGTACTAATATAAGAGGAACGATAAGAAGGTTTTCCTCTAATTATTATTACACATCTACAAAAATAGGTTGCCGTATTCCGAGGACATGGTTATGTTATTCTGTTATAATGGATAAAAGTTAATGTGAAACTTGCTGATTTTTTGCTAATTGTCATTCATAGTAGTAGTTTTACTTCTGAATGGATTGAGGGAATTAATGATTGGCAACATTTATCTCAAAAAATAAAAGCTCATGAACAGAATTCAATAATGCATTTAGAAGCTACTAAAGTTAGATCTGTTTGAGTAACAAATAGTACTGTTGATAAAGATCTTGAAAATCAAATTTTAAGTGAAGCAAAATTTTAGAGGGATGTTTTAACAAAGATTATAAAAATAATTTTAACATTGACTGCAGGAAATACAGCACTCCGAGGTAATGAATATACAAAATACTCTGAGAGTAATTTTCTTAGAATGGTTGAATCATTGGCTGAATTTGATCCTGTTCTTGAAACATTGTTAAATAATAATGAATGTCATATTAAGTACTTGAGTCCAACTATTCAAAATAAACTAATTGGAATTTTAGGATCAAGTTTGCAAGAAATAATTTGTGATGAAATCCGACAATGTTCTTGTTTTGCAATAATAATAGATTCAACCCAAGATGTAACTAAAATTGAGCAAGTCAGTATTATTATTCGTTATGTTCTCATTGATTATGAAAATCATAATGTTAATATTAATGAGTTATTTCTTGGATTTTTTGATATTCATCATCACAGTGCAGTAGATTATAAAAATTTTATTTGTCAACTTCTTCATAATTTGGGTTTGGATATCAATTAATGCAAAGGACAGGGATATGATGGAACAAACGTTATAAGTGGAATTTACTCTGGTTTACAGAAAATAATTAATGATATTGTACATAATGCTATGTATGTTCATTGCTGTGCTCATAATCTGAATTTGGTAATTTGTGATGCAGCTAAAAGTTCAGAAAAAGCAAAGCGGTTTTTTGAAACTGTACAATCGGTTTTTAATATTTTTGGTGGACGTGGCCCAAGATGGGCATTATTGGCACTTGGAGAAGATAATGCAACAACAGTTCATCGGAAAGTTTAAAAAAAAAGTATGTGCTATTCGTTGGGAAGCCCGGCATAATGCGATATTTTCCCTCAAAGTTAGATTTACTGATGTACTTTAAACTTTAACACTCATTAACTTGACTAGTAAAAAAACTGAAGAAATCCAATTAAACAAATCTTTACTAAAAAAAATTAAAAATTTAGAATTTGTTTTGTTGTTATGGATTTGGGAAAATATTTTAAGATCTATCCAACTATACTCTGTTCAAAATGAGAAACGTAATCGGCGGCCCGGGTTGTGCGCATGGGCGTGGTTTCTCGGCAAGCTCGCACTTCGAATACCATCACAGCCGAGAGCGCTACGTTAGTTTATCATTGACCAGTTGCGTGAACACATAACTTAAAATGCATTGTATACTCGAAAATTATAAAGACATATTTAATACAGCAAAACTTATGTGCAGAAAATGGGGCATTACAACACAGCCAATAAGTAAACGACAGTGTTTTGCTAAATTACATTTTGATGAAATTGATGGAGACAGAAGATTCAATGTGACTGAGGATAATTTTAGGATTAAAGTTTTTTTACCTATAATTGATACAACTTTAGGACAGTTACGCAGTAGATTTATTGGATTAAATGAAGTTGTAAATACATTCGAATTTATGTACCCAAATAAATTTAAATTTTTATAAAATATTTTATAATCATATAAATATTTATTTTATAATATTATATTTATAAAGAAAAAATGATATTTATAAAACATTATCATTATGAAAATGCTACCTGGGATATATATTGGTATTGCGATTTGCATTCAAAATAAAATTATGATGTTTTAGAACATTTTTTTTAAAATTCACTCGTTTTACAAAATCGTTCATCGTCAGTATCATCGAGGAGCAACATCTGAAACTGTAATAAATTTTCTATTTTTTTTTAACATCGAAATTCAAAACGCAGACTTTATAGTGAAACTAATCTAGAAATGTACAATATTTCGATTTTTGATGTTAATAATATAGAATATGTACTAATATTGAAAACTACTGGTTTGTTGAAAAAAATATTCGCATAGTCCCCTCTCCCCTAAGCGTGGTTTAGTATCCTTTCACACATTCCACTAAAATAATGATAATTAGTTATTTTCGACTTTTATTAGATAATATAATGTAGTATACTATATATATGACTATATCATAATATATCATCTCTTATTCATATAATGTGATTTTAAGTATGATTCATTTTTCACATTTACCCTACAATTATAGATATAACCTGGTGAGTATCTCTAAATTGACCTAAATACATCAAAATGATATGTGTTTACTTACATAATTTGGTCATTTAAGTCTTGACCGAATACGCTGCATATTATTACAAACAAAAAATTATAGACTACACTTTGCCTGTGTATAATGGTATATAATAATATATATATAAAGTATGTAACGTAATATCATATAAGGAAAATTTAAATTAAAGAGTAAGTATAGATCGATACATAATTATTATTATTTTAGGTTTTACATAATTATACATTCTATCAGTAAGTACAATATTTCATGTTATATATATATATATATATATATTTATACCAATACACCTAAGTACCTAACATATAAAATATTAGACTTAATCTATATACATAGTTACCTAAATCGCACATATGGTCTATATATACCTGTATTTCTCTCAATGATATTCTATATTGTTTTTATGACCTCCTGATTTGAAAGTGCTAATTAGTGTTTTTGCAATTTTTCAGGAAAGCGTTTTTAAAAAAAATATTGTTATATTTTATCCATAGATATAGCAAATTTTTTTCTATCTGTACTTTTACTTGATGTTCACTGAAAGAAAAATTTATGTAATAATAAAAAAAATGTAAGTAGTTTTAACAAAATTTTTATTACTCCTGAACTAATAAAGAAATTATTATTTAAACTTATATTACATTGTAGAAAAATAATGATTCTAAAATATAATAAAAACTGTCGATACAACAATTTGTGTGATAATTATAAACGTTATTCATCGTTCAATAATAATAATTAGTAGTATTGAAACCGTTTATTATTTTTATAGACATTAAAATGTATAGAAAAATAAATATTTAAAAAAATGTTTACATAAAAATAAATGTCATTACTTTAGTAGTATAATATACTTTGTTATCCACCTATAATATAGATTGATGTAAAATCAATAAAATGCATTTATTGTATACCTATTATCCACCTGCTCTCAAGATATATCACATTTACTATATACTTGATTACATTTTTCATGATTAAGTTATTCCTAATTATAATTTTAAATATTCATTCTTTATAGGATTTTAATGTATACATTAAAATCAAATACAAATATTCATAAAAAATTATTATTATTATTATTATTTTTAATTTAACACGAATCAATAAAAATAAAATGTAGCTATCTACTTGTAAATACATTTATCATTCATAAAAAAAAAACATATTTACTCTTACATAATAATAATTATAACATTTTTATTCGTGAAATTAATATGGAATCAAAATAACTCCAAAAACAAAAAATATACAGTGCATAAAACTATCATAGTATAATGTATAAAAAAGTGATTATCGGAAAATATGAATAGCACTTTTTAATCGGGAGGTCGCGATTCATATTTTATTTAAATTATTATATATAGGTAGGTACTAATTTACAATTATTATTTTATTGATGTTTTTGTTATAATACATGAACAAAATATGTATATTATTTAACAGGTATAGATTAGATACATAATATATATTAGTATTTATATTAGGTATTTTATTATAATATATGATAAGTGTAGAATGGAAGTAAAAATTACAAAGATGATAAATCACGCATTGACGATACTTTCTAATTGGCACAATATACATATACACATATTTGTATACACTGAACTAAATATTATTGGTAGAATTAATAATATGCAATAATCAAATTTTAACAAACGAATATTTATTGAAATAATACAATATTTTGTTTTAATGTATATATTGTTAAATTAATAAAAAAATGTGTTTACAATAACGAATTTATCTTGTAAATTTCACAAAATATATAAGTTATAATTTAATAAAAATAATTTGTAAAATTAATACAGAATTTTGTTACAGAAACAAATGGGCGTTTGTTCTACGAAGAAGAAAGAAAGAAATTAACACACAATATTTATAATTGAATTAACAAAATATTTGTTAATTCAAATAAATTTGTATTCAATTAGACAATTTTACCCAAGACATTGATAAATGATATTGTTAAATCAATAATACGTTATGTTATTTTACTGTTAAATTAACAAATATTTTATTTTTAAATTATAACAAACATTTTATTGGACGTAGGTGTATTGACAACCATATTATTAAATTAATCTATATTTTTATTGAAATCACAGATATATTTGGTTTAGTGTAGGCTATTGCCTATATAGGTACCTATATTATTTAAGCTATATTATACAAATAATATTTATTTATTCTTGTAGGAAATCATGACACCATTTATGCTGGCTGCGGGCGTTTTGAAGGACTGCCATACAGGAATTGTGAAATAGGATACATTTCGAATCCGTTGATTTGAGATATTGATGAATCTTTTATGGAAGCATTTAGCATTTTCCTTCTCCGTATTGCGATTTTGGTTTTGGATAGAACTATGAAATTACTTTTGAAAATCTACATATATATCGATAGATTTATCCCTGCACGCACATAATTACCCTATACTTATAATATAAATATAGCACATTAAGGTATGGCATGGTAAAAAAGTACGTCCGTCTGTTTATACTTACCTACAATTTTTATTCGTTTTGTTGATTTTACGTTTCTAATGTTTCTATAGATAAGTATATAGTAAGTTCGACAAATTGTTTATAGAATTGTAATTTACTGTTTAAATAACAATATCTCCGGAATTTCGTACGCTTGCAAAGTGAGTGGGTTTTCCGAATTTGTTTTTAATATTATAATATAGTGATTAAAATTAAAATATGAGAAACGTATAATTTTAATATGAATAAGATTAAGAACTAACGAACGTCTAAAGAAATATTCGTAAAAATAAACGAAAATCTCGCTCGTATACCTATATATACCTACATAAGGTACATATACCTACCGTGGAAATTAATATTCAAATAATTTATGAATTGTACAGCTTTTTCAGACGTGTAAATAACGAACGATAATCAGTAAACATTTTTAACGATATATATTATATATTCTATAATTATATATATATATTATAGATACTTTCACGGATTTTTTTTTTTTTTTTTTTATTTATCGAACAAATTGAAATTTATTTCATTGAATACCTACTTGACAGTTTCGTTGAACAAAATTGATATATATATATATATATATAATTGTATTTAAAGAAATTTCGTGACAATTTTAAATTAATGACATTGTATAGTTTTCACATCACTGAACTATCAGTTTTTATAATAAATAGTATAGACAGTACCTATAGGCATACGTAAAACATAATGGTACCATAAACAAATATTACAGTTGAGAAAATGTTTAAAAATGTAAAATATTCGATTAGCATATTATGGTGTGTGTTGCGTAAAGAAAAAAACTACATTTGACTAATGGTGTCAATAAAAATAAAAAAATAAAATTCAGATCGTTGTTATGTTTTTAACGGCTTCATTTTATACAAATATAGACGTAATTGTTATTTATTTTTTTTTTTTTTTTACCAGTTTTAACAAATCAATAAGTATACAGACTATATATATTATATAAATGGAATGTAATTTTTTCTAACCCATATACAATGAACAATGTAAAAACAATCATTTTTTTTTTTAATAAAATAAAACGCATTTCGTTTTAACAATTTTTGTAAATTTTAGCAACAATTATTATTATTTTTTTTTTTTTTGAAAAAGTAAAATCTGTTTTATTCTAATCCAAATTCCAAACAGATCGAAATACATTTAATAGATACCTTATTTCACAATTGTGTACATAATAAGATTAAGCTAATTAAAGAAAAGCTTTGTTATGTATACAAAATATATTATAAATTATAATACACAACGAAGTATCCCACAAGGATTTACTAATTTATATATAGAAACCCATAACAATGTATATGCACATGTGTATTGTATAAATTTACATATCCTCGTGAGCCAAATAAATATGTCGTATTATGTATGCACACGTAATGTTTAGATTTAAAAAAAAAATCATAGTTTGTATTTAAAAATAAAAGTATTAATATACTAATTGCCATTTTTATTTATATATTTTGTTCGATCAAATTCTTTGAGTACAAAGATTTAGACAAAGTGATTTTTTACGACAATTATAAAAAAATCTATATATCATAATATACATGGTTGATTCTTATAATATACTCGCGTAATTTTCTCTGTAAATATTCATTTTATAAAAATTTTTGTTTACTTGAGATACTTATATTTCGCCACATTTTCACAAATATTTAAAAATAATATATTATTTTTTATCCGTATTATTTTTTAGGTTTTTTCTTTTAACGACAATCTATTATTTTTAAACTGATATTCTTTTGAACATTTTGTTCTATCGATATATCGAGTTATTGGACATGTAATACACATTAACATTTAAAACTAATTAATAAAAAGAATAATCTGCAGCATACCATAAAAAATATTTTTATTCACTCAGTCTCTGCAGAATGTATGACGTGATCTATTAATTATTACTCGTATCATAGAATAGGTACTGTATGTCTACTATCTAAAGTGTAAAATGATTAATGCAATTGATTAATATCCTATTTAATTTAAAATGTATGTATCATAATCGTCATTTCTTGTACCCTGACTTCTCCATGATTTCCCCGACTTAAGGGGCTTCGACACCGGCCGTTTTTAAGGAGTTCAGTATAGGCAATTTTTAAGTAATTTTAGGAAAAATAAAAATCTAACAATTTAAAAATATTTAAGTACATTTTAAAATTAATCTAAAAAT
>JAIPRL010012876.1:0-11415 GCA_025469235.1 Pemphigus obesinymphae | reverse complement strand
GATTATTACAATTTAAGTTAGTTTAAGTAAAGCATCTTATAATTGGTTATATGTTTTTATCTGTTACCTATGTATTTCTTGTAGTATAACTTTGTAAAAGCCGTCTGGCGTTGATTATAATATAATAATAATAATAATAGTATCCATCCTACTGGCATATTATTTCTTTAAGACTGGAAAATGAGTCCTTAAATAGGTAAATCACGTTATGTATTAAAGATCCATTAAGTTGAAATTCTATAAACAAAACAAACATGCTTCTAAAGATAGTGTAGTATATATTATTTTATTAATTGTAAATTCACAAAACAGTTGTTTCCTAAATGGTTCAATAGATATACTAGAATCTAAAGATTCTGGTAAAACAATTGTAATTTCACTATCAAAAGTGTTAATTACTGATTGATCAAATACAGATGGGATGGCACCGTCTTTCAGCTTAATTTGAGCTCTTTTTCCCAATATCTATAAATAGGTAATTATTATATTATTGAGAACTTAAAGTATTATAATACCTAGTAATGCATGTATAATGTATTAGTTGCAACACCAATATAAAAATTGGCCAAATAGCTATAAAAAACTATGTATTCATACTTGTTCTATTCTTTCTTTATCTGCAGATAAACATTTGGGTACAGCATAATTTGTAATAAAATCTTCAATTGAAAAATGTTCAACACATACATATGTCACTTTACGCGTACTATTACCATTTACTTGGGAATTAATTTTGTTCCATGCGTTAAAGCTGGAAGGATATACTTTAAATAATGGAACATTAGGCTTTTTATTTAAACTAAAACACTTAACTACAGAAAAACGTCAAGAGATTTCAAAAGTTGTAATTCAACAAACCATAAAACAACTTATAACATCACCAATAAAAAGTTAAATTAAAAAATATAAAAAGAAAAAAAATACACGATGTTTTTACCTTATAAGTTATAACTCATCATAAGAAATAATATTTGTCTTTTGGCAAAAGACTTACATACCTACCTAAAATGGTTTTTAAATCAGTATTTTAAATATAATCGGTATATATTATATAAATTACTGAATCTGAATATCAATATTTTGTATATGACCAGTAGATACTAGTTTCTGTATAAAATTATATTCAAAACGACATAATATAAATTTGAAAATAATTATTCGTGTTCTAAAATTATTATAATTATTATTTTTAATAATATATTTAATTATTAACACATTGGAGACGGACTATAGTTTTCTTTGTAATAACGTTGGAGACGATGGACTCGTTTTACATGTCTGTTCCATTTTAATCGAATAGACGAACTTTTGTTTTTCAGTAATAACGTTCGAGACGAATAACTCGTCATACAAGTCCTCACCAGTATAGTTGAAATGGACGCGGGACTTGTTTAACAAGTCTTTGGCACTTAAACTGCGATATAAAATTGAATATCTTTCCTAAAAGACTAGTATTTATTTTAATTGATAGTGAATAATATAATAACATTAATAATATCAATCAGATATTTTGTAGGCATTTCGCTGTGTAGTTTAAATAAACAGTAGTAGGTACAGCACGTCGAAAAGTCGAACATCAAATAATACGGACACGGCCGTTTATCTGTGAGGGAGTACCTATTGAGTACATGAATGCCTCGTGATACTTTTCGTATAATTTTACGTGTTTTTTTTTAAGAACATTTTTAATATTTTAAGTGAATATTTTTGTTTTATCATTTATTTTTATAATACGTCATTTTACCGTTCAGCGTGTAATATCTCTTTATGTATTGAAAGTTGTTTTGGGGATTATCACACGAAAATTAACTATTGGGAATAATATAATTAGGTATTTAATCTTTTTTCATATCTAGTACCTACCAATAACTTTTATAATATCGAAGTTTTATACAATTTTTACAATGAAAAGTATACATTTTTATTTTATACGGAATAATTAAATTACAATTATTTCATTAATTATATCAAATTTTATACAAATAAAAATGTTACGTTTGTTTTTTTATAAAATATTTTGTAATTTAAAATTGTATAAACTAGAGTACTTATGCTTAAATAATTTTTTTCTAATGTTAGTTATTTTATTGTACTGATTTTTATATAAATTAACATGTTATTTTTGTTTAATTTAAATTGTTAACAAATAAAAAAAAGAATTATAAAAAAGTGATATAAAGAAGTAAAAACTTCTTTTTTACGAAAGTAATTTGTATCACTCTGTATATTACAGTGTTATACCGATTCAATTTTCACTCTGTACATTTTCTTAAATTGTATATTTATTTATAAATAAACATTATTTTTCATTGTGTAAATTAAATGAATGGTTATCTAAATGTCTACATACAAGTTATTAGCTAGTGTTTATGGCGTGTTATTGTAGGTCGAATTTTTTTTTTTTTTCGAAAAAAGACCGTATTTATAATGCACATTGTAAACAAATGAATAGCCCCAGAAGGAAGGTATAAGATTCTATTAATAGATTAACAACCGCACGAAAAATGAGAAAAATAATGAAGTAAATAAGTGGAATATTATATTTATTATATATGTAATTTAGAAAATACGTAAATAACGCTCGTCCGTGCGTACAAAAACGGCGGGAAATCGATCGTCTATATTATTCAAATTCAAAAGACTCGTAAAACGAGTCGCTCGTCCTCAACGTTGTTTGAGAAAAATCATATAGTCGTCTATTCGTCTAAAATAATATGGACTTGTCAGACGAGTCCTTCGTCTCCAATGTGTTAATATCGTAAAACCTGTATTTTCAATCTCAGCGCCATCTTTTTAACCAACCATACTGACCTTGTAGCGTTAAAATCCATCAACAGAGTGAGTTGATGTAATTAACTAAATATAATATTTTTATTTTTACTTTAAACTTGCATCTTATTATTCTTATATCATCTACTCGTATTTATATATTTTATACAAGAAAATAATATTATTAAGCGTATTATTATAATGAAATAATTATGAATGCCTGCATAGTTTAAAATATATATGAATTCATAATTTCCTAATAATATTACAATTTTATATATTTTATAGAATATATCGAAATATACACATACATTTTTAACTATTAAACGTTATTGTAATATAATATATCTGATATAATTTTGTATTAAAGAAGAGTATAAATTCAATTTTCATATAAATTATTATTAACTAGGTATGTATACTTGTATGAAATCTATATGAACCATAATTTTAAATGCATTGAATAAATTACAAAATTTACAACTCAAGGAGATATACTTTATCATGTTACAATACTTTATAATTACGCGTCTACTATAAAAGTTTAATAATTAAAAAATATGTATGCTGAATGCATTAATATAGAGTTAGAGTTTATCAAAGAAAGGGTTTTAAAAAGCACTTACAATAACTTAGATAAAATTTGGAATTTCCATCAGTAAACTTTCCTTTTATTTTTAATTTCAAACTTTAACAAAGTATTTTGAATGTTAAAAACTATTTTCTTAGTGAATGAGTCAAACACTCTCTTCATATTTACATAATACACTATAATGTTATTTTTTATTCAATAATGTAATTCGAATACATATACATATTAATCATGTATATAATTACTTTGTTCGAAAAAAAATCTTAGTAAAATATAATATGTAGTATATATATATATATATAGTACCTACTTAAAAATATTTCCTAATATTAAATTTCCAAAAACATTTTCAACAATAATTTTTCAATCTACTGTATCTATACGTTTACATGGTCAACATCTGTAGGATACAAAAATATTGTCAGCTATTATAATGTATCTAATTTATAATATTATAATAAAATTAATTAAGTACTCTATTCTTCAAATTTATTAACTATTCATATATATTATAATATTAATTAAAAATTAATTATTTTAATTACTATAATTATTCATTATTTAATTATTATAAAACATGTCCTACCTATATTATATTATTGTATATGATATGAATGTGTATTGTGTATTTTTTTCCACTGTTTAATTAGCTTAGGTAATATAATTCAGTGTTTTGAAATAACGATATTCATAAATGCATTGTGAACTTGTTTCTGTCAAAAAGAACGTGAACGTGAACGATATTCATATTTTTAAGAAATTTGAACGACTTTCAGGCGTTCAAATGAAATTTAAATATATTTATATTTCGCTATAAACCCTATTAGATTTAAATATAATAATCAAATAACCAATTCCGTGGGCCCGCCATATAAAATGAAAAACGATAGTTTCTATGAATCGGTAATTGTTTCGTAAATATATAAGAAAAATTGATATTTTGTTAATAATTAATTAATTAAAATCAATGACCAGATGAACGCGTTGATTTTTTTACAATACGCATTATACATTTGAACGTAAATGTAAAAAGTTAGTTTTTATCCATTGAAAGTAAACATTAACGAATTGAATTTTTAAGTGAACATTCCGAAAACTGATAAAATTGGTACTAAGACAGCAATGATGTTCAATAAATCTTTTAATAAAAAAACAATTTACAGGTGTAACAAGCGATTTTTACCTCCCGGATATTTTTACCCCCCCGCCCCCCGGTAAAAATATCCTAGGATATTTTGGAAGTAGCCGAATTGGTTCCCATTTGGTCGAATTGGTTCCCGTTTAGAAATGGGTTTATCGCAGGTAGTGGCCGTATATATAAAATATAAAAATATATAGTAAAGTTAATAAAAATATGTACCTAATAAATATATACAAATTTAAAATACACACATTAAAAAAAATTCAAAAACATTAAATAAAAAATATTAAATTTTTGGTATAAACTTAAAACTGACTTTCTTCAAATAATTGATTCGTGTAAGGATCCCATTCTCATAGTCTCTCATGCAATTATCCAAGTATTGTATATTTTTTTCTTGTTGGCTGTTCGTTTTCTAGTATTGATACTACGAAGTTTGATATAATTTAGTGTTTGAATACTATTCAAAGTTTCCATGAAGTTGAATATGTTAGGATGGGCATTAATAAATTCACTATTTAGTTTTGATACCTAAATATTAATGGATTTAAAACAGGAACCAATTCGGACACTACCTGAATATTAATGGATTTAAAACGGGAACCAATTCGGACACTGCGATTTAGACCCGGGAACCAATTCGGCATCAGCCGATATTTTTACCTCCCATTATATTTATTCAACCAGTGGGGGGTAAATATATCCTAGAATATTTGTATCCCCTGATCAAAATATACTAGGATATATTTACCTCTCGGTAAAAATAATTGACCGGGGGGGTCAAAATATCCTAGGATATTTTTACCCCCGGTAAATTTATTCAACCAGTGCAATAGTTAGAATCACTTAGTCTATCGGTTTTTGTCGTAGGATTATCGGAGTACAAAATATAGGTAGAAAGTATATTTTTGGAATTGGTATAACTATGACGCTAATCGTATTAAAAATATGGAACCAACAGAAAATATTTTGGTTAATGGTATTCTAAGAGGTACGCCTGGCACATTCCCCAAAATAGTCCAAAATGAGGGGGTACATTTTTTGGAAATGTAATAACTAACTTAGATTTATCGTTAAATTAATTTCGATATTAGAGGTTAATAGAAAATACCTCAGTGTAACCAAAAAAAAAAACTCCTCCCATTTCATAATTTTGGATTAGGCATAACTCTAGCACTATTTTTGTTAAGAATATGGAACTAACAGAAAATAGTTTGGTTAATGGTATTCTTAGAGGTACGCATGGCACATTTCCTAAAAAGCCCAAAATGAGGGGGTAGGTTTTAGAAAAATTGAAATTTAACTCCATTTTAAAAGTACTTAATTTTAAATACATAATACAATATAATATATTTTACCTAGTAAGGTAAAAATATCCTGAGATGAAATAATTATAAAAATGTCGATTAAATGCCAAAAAATTAGACCCGGTGGTAAAAACCGCCTAATTTCAATAATTGTCATACTTTATTAACACAAGAACACACATTTTACCAAGGGGGGTAAAAATATCCTGAGGTGAAATAATTATAAAGACTTCGATTAAATGCCGAATAATTAATCCAGGAGGTAAATATCACCTGTTTTAAATAACTGTTATGCTAAAAGTGCATAATAACGTATATTTAACATAGGGGGTAAAAATATCCTGAGGTGAAATAATTATAAAAACGTCGATTAAATGCCGAATAATTAAACCAGGAGGTAACAATCGTTGAATTTAAATAACTGTTATACTTTAAAATTTTTGAACTGTTTTACTTTTAAATATTTTTTTGGTACAATTACATATGTTTTACCTTGGGAGAGAGGTGAAAATATTAATTAAATGCTGATAATATTATTGATATTCGATTTTGAAGTAAAAATCACCTGATAAAATCTTGTATAATGTTGGTGAGTAATAATAAATTTGAAAACTTTATATTGAAATCTTGTTTATTATATTATATTTATTACCTTGTTTAATATTAAATTATAATATACCTAATATCTTTAAATTAAAATTTCAAGATGAAATATAAACAAAAACACAAACTACAATTCATATTTATAAAATATCATTAGTCACATCTGTCACCATATCATAATGTGTGTTAGTGATATTTCTCAAGTAAATAAATTTTTCTGTTTTTTTTAACTTAGAATCTAATTTTAGATCCTTATGAAATAAATTCCAGGATCCTCTGTCTGTGTCATAAATATATATTGATGTACTCAACAAAATAGATGCAGTATATACTTCAACCTCAGTTCCCCAAACACCTAAAATAAATTAATAAAACAATTTTTTACAAAGTATTTAACAAAATTATGTGTAACATAATTGTATATATTTACACTATAATGAAAATTACCATCATTTTCAATTTTGTTATTATTTAAATATTCGTCCCTTTTGTCTGTCCTTTCCAAATATCTTTCGATTTTATTTTTTTTTTTGACTACCTGGATCATTTAATAAAAAACATATAAATTACTTTATTCATATAATTATCGTACAAACTTCTTTGTTTTACTTCTGCCACTTTTTGTCGTATTATTGTATGATTATCCTCTGTGCCCATTATACAATAAAATAATGCCCGAAACAAACAGTTTCCATCACCAAGAATTGTTTTAAATGTCGTAGGAGTACTTAACAGTTTTCTTTTACTTTTAATCTCCGATTGACATGTCAAATTTCATTTAAAAATTCTGCATTTCGTAAGTTGCCATGTTTTCCTCACCGGATTAAAATATCTATCTTCATCTCTTTGAAAATAATTAATACACTCAATATCTTGATCATTTTGATCAGACACTGATTCGTTAAATTTTTTTTTTTTTATTATATGTTGCTTTGTTTTTAAAATTTTGTCTCCTCTTTTCAAAATACATGTATTTTTATTTATAAGTGATTCAATTATAAATGGACCTAGCCATGGCATAAGGGACCAACCGCCTTTTTTATTGTTCCTTTTTAAATTCTTTAGAAGGACTTGGTCTCCTTTTTTAAACATTACATCAGCTTTGGTATGGCGTTTAGCATACGGCTTACATTGTCGTAGTTGGGCGTTAATAAAAATAATACGTTATTAATTAATATCATTAATATTGATTTTTACATTATTCTCCATAACATCTGTAAAATAATATATACAAATAATATCACTGGTCGTTACTAAAAATACTTGTGTTAAAGCGTATACAATTAACTTTGTCATTGAGGGTTTTCTAACAAAAAATTATCAAAATAAATTATAAACAGAAAATATAAATTTGTTTTAATTATTTAACTTCGTAATTTTTTTTTTTTTTTTTTGTTCAGAAACATACTGATTAATTTATATTATAATTATAATTTATAAAATATTTATACCTCGTAATTGTAACATTTTCTGCACCGTATGTGAAAACATATCCTCATCGATATCCCAATCGAGATCCAATTCTTGGAGAATATCATTCTTTTCGTCGTATTCAATGTCTACTGGAAGGACAGGTTCTCATTAATATAGCATATAAAACGGAGAATATTTGGTTGAACAATGGACCGTTGTTCTGTATGCAAATAGAATGCCTTGTAATATATCCGGCGATTTATAAATATCATTATGTAGAACCTAAATATATTAAATGTGTTCTAATTACTATATAATATTTTATAATTAATCATATATTGAGGTACAGATGTTGGAACTTGGAAGTTACATTTTTATAATATGGGTTTTTATGTAATTTTTGTAATTTTAAACTTTAAATTCTTGATTTATACATTTTCTTAAATAAATAATAATATATTGTAATAAAATATTAAATTTATAAATATTACAATTTATAGTATAATATGTATAAAATAGGTAACTACCTTTAATAAACTGGTTTTTAATGTCCTATTAAGTCTTTCCACTAGACCATTGGCTTGAGGGTTATATGGTGATGTAATGCGGTGTTCTGTACCAGTTAATTTAAATAATTCGTTTGACAATTTATTGATCACTTATCTGGATTTTTGGGCATCCGTGTCTGCATATATTATGTCATCATATAAGAATTTAGCCACGGATTCAGCTGTTTTGTCCGTTAATGCCCTTGCTTCACACCACTTACTAAAATAGCATACCGCTACCACAACATATCGCAAATTATTTACCTCAGGTAAGGTAATGATATCAATACCAATTTGTTTAAATACCTGGGAAATATTAAATTTTTTATGTAATTTTTCGATACTTTTTTCTGACACGTAAAAACTATTGAGAAACCTAATTGTATAGGTATCATTGCAGTTATTTTCCTAGTCTATTTTTCAATTTACATTTTGTTTAATAATATATGTATTTTATATTTGGTAAAAATTATTGACTTTATATTGTTATTTATTTATTTGACGGAATGTATGAATTTAATTAAATGTATTGATATACCTAAATAAAATAGACAGTTTATTGAACAAATTATACTTGTATTTATAATTATCTCTGTTTGAAATGGAAAAATAGTTCCTAGTATACTTGTATGGTGTGAATAAGAGGTTAGTTTAAATTCAAATACTACTGGCTAATATACGGATGTGTGCTGATAAGTAATGTCTCTTTACTCATAACTTATTTTGTACTTACGATAACGATTTGATTTCTTCACCATTCGATAGAAAATTTTATCTTATGATGTATCGATCTAGATAGCAATTATGCTGAAAAATGATACATTAAAATAAAACTTATAACATTTGTTACCGAACGGTGAAGAAATAAAATCATTTTCATAAGTACAAAATAAATTATGAGTAAATGCGTATAGTAAAGTATACAATATTTTAATAGGTATATTTTTTTTATAACATCTGTTATATATGTTACCTTTAGATTTTTCATTCCTAAAACAATTAAATATGTTGCTAATAATTTCTTTCGCCTGACTATGCATTTTTTTAATTTTTTTATTTACTTTGCTGCATGTTTAAAAAATAAAAATACAATAAAAAATTTTAAACAAAATAGTATATAAGTAAGTATACCTAGTATATCTATATATAAAAAAACAAGAGAAAAACGAGGAAAGACTAGAGCATATCACAGAGGTATAATGCGGAAGTTATGATGTAGGTAGGTGCATTGTTTTGATTTAACATATTTTCCTATTATTGTTATTATTTTTCTGTATTTATGGGCGTATATTTAATTTTCAAATAAACACCACAATAAGTTACGGTATTCCGCCAAAAAATGTAATTAAAAACCTAACCTTAAATATGATACGACTACTGAATAGTTGGTAACACGTAGAGAGCCTATATAGGCATTCTAGTAACACATATATCGCAAAACCAATTGCCGAACCCCTGAAATTTTAAAAACATAACGGTCGAAAATGGTCAAGATGAAACGCGCGGGTTATATCAACCTAGTTATCTTGATGGGAAATTTCAAGTGTATTGAGTAATATATATTAGAATTATACAATTTAAATGTAAAATCTATCTATCTGTGAACTACACTTAACTAGTTATCAGTAGCGGTTCGTGGGTGAAGTATCTGGTGGTGCACAACCAAAAAATACTACGGATTAATAACAAATAAATGTATTAACAATATTATAAAATGATGTTATTTTCTCTAAAATGTCGATATAATATGTAGATACTGTAATAACGAACGTGATGTCATTCATTTTATTAAGAAAATACCTACATTCATGTAAAACATATTTCAATTTACCTAATATGCCTATATAACCTAGAAGAGTGATATCCTGATAACGTCTGAAAATGGGTAGATAATAACTGTACCAAACGATAACCGTCGTTATGACATACGACCACAGAATATAGTTAGATATACATAGTTGGTGGTTCAAACTAGCTTTGTGCGGGACTGCTATATAATTTGCACAGTGTATTTTTCGCCGGAGAGGGAATAAAATAAAACTGCGCGTGTGTAAACCACGCATCATACATACGTTTTTCGAATGTGCGCAACGGACAGTGCTGCGATAGCGTCGGCCCGATGAGACGGTGGCCGAGACCATAGAATGAGGACATGATAAATCATATATATATATATATATACTATATATAGTTTATCATGGAATAAGAATACTATCAATACTATGTAATCTATAGCCTCGCTACAAGCAGAAACCAACAATACAGCGCGAGCGATGCGTAATAATATGTAGGTACAATAATAATATGCACGGGCACAACAATTACTAAAACAGCGATATATATATAATAATTTTATATATAAAAACACGTTAATTTACTGAAATTTCAGGCGGTGCACATGCCCCTGTGCTCCTTAACACGGGCCGCTATTACTGCGCTAGTTATAAAGAATTCTGATTTTTGTATATATCCGAGTATAATCTAAGGTGTTGTTAAGCATCATAAAGCTGTCACAGATTGGCGTAGAGAGGCATGTAATGCTATCTAATTATAATTTATATAACTTTTTTGACAAAATATTGAAAATGCTTAAACCTACAGCAATTTTTTTCAAGAATACATCTTAGCTTTACAAACTCTATAAGATATATTGAAAATTGTGTGTGAAATTCATATTAATTATTTTATCTTCAATACACATATTATATTAAAATTTGAAAGTGTATTATGTTCAGAAGTATATTTAATAAAACATTTACTATTATAGTTCATTTATAAGAACATTTTTTAGTATTGGAGCATTTATAAATAAATGTAGTAACCTACCATGCTGTCAATATGTGCTTGCATATAAATAATGAAATAAAAGATGATTTAATTATCATATATATTACACATTTATACATAATAATATGTACGAGGCGTATTCGAAAAGTAAGGGCCGTTCGTTTATATTTCAAAATCGACAAGTCGTAACACGTTTAAACTTGTACATATCTGTACGTGCACTACTCGTGCAACTATTTCAGGTGTTGTTTTGAT
>JAIPRL010012875.1:0-11417 GCA_025469235.1 Pemphigus obesinymphae | reverse complement strand
TTGATTTTCTTAATAATACCTACCCGTGTTATTTAATATTATATATATATATGTATATATATTTAAAACGTTTTCTATCTCTATGATAATATTGGTACTATCATTAGTCATCCACAATTAATATTATTTATTATTATAATAATTATTGTAGTTTTGATTATCGGTTAACTGTAATAATATGCAATCCGTGTTTGATCAGAGAGTAATATTTAACTATCGCCAACTAGTAGTATTACATAGTTAGAAATAATATACATATTATTGTATTATCATAGGGGTAATAATACATATGTATGTACCTATACATGAAAAAAAATTTACTTACCTGCATACATCAATTATAATTTGTAACATTGTACATTTAAAATGTATTGTATACCAACTAAAATAAACATTGTACATACAGTTTTATAATGATTATATACATCACTCATCTGCAACACTATCATAGAGTAAGGCAAAGATAAAATACACAACAAAATATAGTTAAGGTTCACAATTTATTTAAAAAAAAAATAAATAAAAATAATTAAAAATAAAAACAATTAGGTAATGAATTACAATTTATTAGGTTACATTAAAATTGAAATTATTGACTAATTTAATTAGGTATAAAAATATTGACAATAATTATTTAAAACGCTATTTTTCCTATTATTTTTGATCCGCAAGATTTCAACTAAAATCGATTAAAACAACACGAAAAATATTAGAATTTACTTAACGGATTGCTTATAGCAGAGTATTAGTGCAAATTCTAAAATCAACTGGTAAATAAACAATATGTAAATCAAAACTCGACAGAAGAAAAAAAATAAGAATAAAAATAATTTGGATAGAAGCGTTTTAAAACATAATTCAGAATGTACCTATCTTATAAATTTAAAAACAGGTGATTAAAAATTATAAAATTCATAGATAATGTATAGGTGGTAAATATTAATCAAGATATATATTTTTGTGCTAAACAAATTTTAAATTCGAATACCTTCATTCAATATTAAAATATGTTAATTCAGTATTAATAATATTGATTTTTTTTATTAGATTACTAACTTTCATCAATTTAATAATAAATTGTAATACATAAAGAATACTGGTATTTATACCTATATGTACCTACCTAGTACTTTAAAGTAATCCGAGTCACATAATAATTGTTTTTTTTTTTTTTTTTTTTACTTTATACTAGTATTCTTTAAATTTGTCTAATATTATAAACTAGGCAAGTACCTAGGAACCTATAACATATTAAAAATAAAAAAATTATATTTAGGTACTTATTTTAAACAATAATATAATCATTTATCCATTAATTCGTCCAATTATGTTGATTGATTGCACAGCTACAATTCTGTATGTTTTTATTGAAAACTGTAGGTAGTATATTTTTAAATTTATGATCAGAGTTCATATCTACAATATACAATTGAATAAAATAGTTTTGATTCTTAATATTTATTATTAAAAAAATCTATAAAAACTTATTTAGCTATACTTGCACTTTGTGTCAAGACATTTTACTGCATTTTATTATGTTAATCTTGAACCAATAGTTTACAATGTACGTTTTATTTTCTCGATTGAATTACGTTAGAGACAATGTGATTCTATATGTCCATCTTGTTTCACGTTTTCTTATAGATAATTCAAAATAGAAGCTTAGATCCACTAATAAACTTTTGTGTTGATACACATACTCAAATAATTTATCATAAATGTTAAAATCAAATAATTTAAACATTTAAATTATGTAGTCACCATGATGTTTGTGTTTGTAAATAAATTATTTTAATAAAAACCAATTCCATTTTCATAATCACAAATTATTAAAATATTATTAACTAGTAATTACAAAAAACGATCATTAATTTCTTAAAAATAAAAGCAAATTTTAACGTGGGAAAATCGTATTTGTCATGCGTTTTAACTTCATTTTGATAAATATCATCTGATATCATAATTATCATATTACCATATTTGTCGGTCCAACAAAACCAACAAACAAATTTGTTGGTTATGAGTGATAAAAATTATTTCTTGGAAAATAATAAAATGATATCGCCTATGTCATGTATAAAAAAATATCAGAAAAATAGTTCAATTTTTACAAATTTTAAAAGTTGTTTAAAAGTAATTGACTCAACGATAGTAAAAACTATTGAAATCAAAAATTTTTTAAATATCAGATCTACAAAATGACTATTTTGATTTTTTTTCTTTAAATCTTAAATCAAATTTTACATTTTTTATTTCAAATTCCTAAACATCAAAATTTAATTTAAAAATATTTAAATTATAGCGCCGCAGGCTGAAATAATAATGTGGAATAAAAAAGCTTAAAAATATTCAATAGAAAAAAAGTTATTACATCTGTTAAATAGTCCTGTTACGCCCTGTATAGAACTAAAATTAATACAAAAACAAACGTCGTGTTCCTTCTGTATTCTTATTTAAGTTATTATAATATATAGTGAAAAATCATCAGAATCTATATAAAGGCCTACCGTTACATAAATAGTAATTTTATTATTTTTGTTGTTGTTATTGTTAACTGTTATGGTTACAAATGTGTTTTTTGAAATAATTCCATATACTTACACTATACGGCGTATAATTAACATAAACATAAAATAGGTTTATAATTTGAGCCGAATACATGGTGATTATAAAGTTTAAGTTGGTAGGTAAGTAGTCAATATAGCTCTGAAAAGCTTTTTGTGTAAGGGTTGTAGAAGTTAAATGATAATTTATAGAATGCGTGGAGAATTCTCGTATTTCTGGCGAAATAATAGAAAACCGTATTTTATCCTTGTACTTATATAGTTTATTTTAACAATGGTTATCCTAATATTACTAATATCATGTACAACAATGTGATAAGAAAATATATTGATGTTAAAATTGATCATAAAAATGTCTGTGTAATTAGAATTTTATCAGTCTCATTCAAATATATTTAAAAATATCCAATATGTCCAATTAAAAAAATATATATTATGCTAAATATATATTAATAATATAATATTTAAAGTGAAACTTTATTATTTAAAAAAAAAATTTAGAGAAATATATATTACACATTAAAACTATCCAGTTATTGTTTTATATTTTATAATTATCTAGAATATGTAATTGTCAATTATTTCGAATCGTAATTTTAGTGCCGTTAAACAATATAACATGTATATCAAGAACGCTCTTAAAAATGCATTTGTCTCACAAAACTCTCAAAAATATACTAAATGATATATTTAAAATTATTTATATTGGATTTTGTGCTTAGTAAAGAATGTATTGGTTTTATAATAACGTGTTTTTTTTTCTTCGTATGTATAAACTTTTTCAGATAAAACGAGTTGAGTAGTAGTTTTAGGGTAAAAAACTTTCTGTTTGAAAATTTGTTCTGGTTAGTAATAAAATGAAGTCATTTTTCAATTTTCTCAATAGTTTTCTTTAGTAAAAAAAAATTACTAAAAATTACTGAAAGTTATTTAAATTGAAAAATCATAATTTAAAAAACTTTGAATTTACACCAAATATTTACTACAGCACTGATTGAAGGAGTAAAACTTTCAATAATTGTATAATATATTTAAATTTGATTAGTTTTTTAATTTTGATGTACACAATTATACGATGCATTATACTCGTATATTTGTATATACATTTTTGTGTTACAAATTTATAGTAATTGGGATTTTATAAAGGTCAATTTATGATTTTTTCAATAATTCTCTTAAGTATATCGACGCAACACGTAAAAAAGTAAAACTATCGATAATAATGGTAAATTGTTATAAAAAGGAAAATTATATTACGACAAGCTTCGCTTAGAATCGATTCATCGATAAAAATGATTTATCATTGCTTTCAAATTCAGTAAATACGCCATTAGTATCTTATCCGACAAACGAAATGCTACCAAAACCTTTGACCAGTTTTATTTTTTATTACATTTTCGGTATCCATTTTTGTATTCTGAGAAATAGAAATTCTAAAAATGACCTAAAAACTAAAAAGAAATTTAAAACTCCGTTTTTATACTACCTATAGTATATTATATTACACGGTATTTACAACAAATATGTAGCTTAAAATCATTGCGTCAATTATTATAAAAAAGAAATGCATTGAAATCCGATCCCTAATAATAAATAATATTGTTGTATAATTATTCCACTGTGCTATGTATTTATTTTAATTTAGAGTTGTGAAAATTATGACTCGAGCTTTCTTCGAAATCTTTTAATCCGTGAACTTTCTATTATTATCTTCTTTTCACAGTAATTTTAGCGACAACGATTTATATTCTAAGAATGTAATAATTCGAAATGTCTGTTATTGTATAGTGCATACAAGTGAAAATATAAAACTTTAGATACATAACTATATTTGAAAATGTACGATAGTTGGAAATCGTTTTCAGAGTAAGTTAAAAAAGAAAAGTAAATATATCAATCGGCATTCCAATAAACAAATATTTGAAATAAAATAAAAATGATTCATCATTTATCTGCAGCTTTATATCGCAATAAACTCAATAAATGAAAAATATCAAAAAATATATCAAAATTGGCTTGTTTTGTTTAGATGTGCTAAAAATTTTTTTAAAAAATTAACTGAAATCCGAAATCGAAAACCAAATAAACATTTATTTCGTAATACTTATAAAAATGATGAAATAAATGATTATTAATGATAAAAATGATATAAAAATAATTATAATGTTATAAAAATATATTTAAAACTCATTAATGTAAATAATCATTTAGTTTATACTATTATCAAATACATGATTAATAGCATTACGTTTTTATGGATTAAAATAAACACAAAAATTGAAATCGAATAGAATTCAATAACATATATTTATATTCTTTTATTGGAATTTTTTATAGTATTACAATCGGTAATGGCATCTAAAAGTCATAAAAAATGTAAATCATGTTATAGGTATAATCGAATAATCATATATAGTGTTGGAAAAGATTTGTGCTATAAATAATAAGTATTAGTTTTATCTATTTTATCTGTCATAATATGTAACATAAACAGTCAAAGTCGGTTCTAATGTTCACGAAATATAAAATTCAACAATGGACACCGTGATAATTTTATAAGTACCCGATGAAAATTATTTAAATTTATTTAAACTGCAGGATAATATTGAGTTCCAAATTACAAGGCGAAAATAGCACAAATAACCATTTGGAGCTTAAATTCATAGAAAAGCTTTATGGTATATTTGTTGTTCTAAATTTTCAGTAATTTATATACTTTTTAAATGTATTAAAATTCAAATTTTTTTTTCGTTGATATTAATTTGTATTAAAATGTTGTGTATAAATTTTAAATATAAAAATAATATCTTTACCATCCTAAAAGCAGAAACAAATCAATATTGAATCCTAATTTTGATTTTACTAACATATTTATAAACAAATAAAAATGCATATTTAATAAAATATAAAATATAAAATAAATTATTGAACCATAAAAAAACAATTTGTAATCAAAAAATTAAAAAAAATTTTTATTAAAATTTAAAATTTTTGAAAATTATAATTAAGTTTAAATATTGTATTTATATATAATATATTAATTTATGCAATGATTTATAAAAGAAAAAGAAAACTTTAAAATATTAAATAGAACGAAAAATATGTTATTAATTGTAAAATATTTCACATGTAACACATTATATAATATAGGTATAAACAAATAATATTTTGGGGGATTTTGTGACTTATATGTATTAATTTTCTCCCGATCATCCATCAAAATTTTAATGAAATTTCGTATAAATATGTATGAATGTATAGTATTTTTTCTACAGTTCATTTATTCGTTTAAAAATAAAAACATTTGTCGTGCAACACTAGAATTTGCATAAACACAATTACGCCGTCAGTTATTAAATTTTCGAAAACATAAGTACTAATATAACACCAATTAAACTATAAATTCGTAAAATAAATATTATCTAAATAAAATAAGACCCAAATCCACAAAAATTTTTACTTTTTATTGTAAGCAAATACGTATTTTGGTAACGGCGTTATCATCTTTAGTGCAAAATACAGATTATATAGGATCTAATTTTATTTAAATAAATTATTCACAATAACTCAAATATAAAAATAATTATTATGCTTTGTCTACATAAATTTGATTATTCATGTAAGTAATAAATTGATTTTTATGATTGTGTTTTTGCGAAATAAGTAAGTAGAGAAATTTACCCAAAATTTCAAACCAATATATTAATTTTCAATAATAACCAAAGTATAAGTTAAATGTAAAGTATGTTTTATTTTTCGTATAATTTACATTATTCTTATCTGCAATATCCATTCGGTACAATTTAATTTTATTGACATACTTTTATTTTATTTTATCTGAATTGAATTAATTCATTGTAGGTACATTGAACTTTCATATAATATTGATATTTTTTTCCTGAAAATAAATACACAAATATATTTTGGTATATTGTTCTGTATTAGAATAGAAAGTCTAAACGTTATTATTGATTTTTTAGAATAAAAAAAAAAAAATGAATTTAAAAATTAACAATGATCCACATATTAACACCGTAAAAAAAATGTCAATCATTGTAAAATTAATATAGCATATACAATTTTAATTTCAATCCTTTTTAATTATTTTACATAATTTAATATAATTACTACTGCAAAATGTATAAATATTATTATTATTTGAGATCATTTATTAGAGCTAAACAATTATAAGAAAGACGGAGTACTAAGTTTTAATACAAAAGTAAAGATTTTTAGATTGGATATTTTATATATAACTTTAAATGTTGTGTTATTTGCTTATAGTTTTATTTTGATAATAATATACATATATAATACAGTGAGCACATAAATTAATATTTTAATGTGTATTGATGATATATCATAACTTTAAAAACAAAAACCTATTTTTGAAATTTAACACAAAGTTACAAATTATAAATAGTAAAAATAAGTTATAACCAATAACAGTTGAACATAATAAGGAAAGAGGATACGGGCGATTAACTCAACTTGAAATTTTTCAACAAACATTAAACTTTTCAGTTACTGTGTTTTATGAAAATGGAAATGTAAGTATTAACTTATAGTCATTATTATTTTTAACTAACTAATAACTTGAACCAGATTTAAAAAAAATAAATACATTTTTTCTTTGTATGTATCGCTTTTTTAAAAAGATTTTGTTCCTCTAAATATTTTACCCCAGCGGTTCGAAATAATTGTCACTAATCGACTTTTTGGATAATATATTCGACGAAAAACTCGTTTTGCTCCGTTACTATGCAACGTATCGATGCAAAGAAAACGAAATTATACAAGACACAAAAAAGTAATGCCACGCTATAAGCTCTTTACGTTAAACAAAAATGTTTTCAGTATACGATATAGGTGATAAAAATAATGTTGTATTTTATTTTAGGTCTTTAGGTGAATATTTATATTGACAACTTGAACATTAGATTAATGTATAAAAATATAATGGGTACCTAATGTAAAGGATAATATTAGATACGTCCAATAGCTTTAAGTTAAAATATTAAAATAAAATCGAATTTCTACATTTAATTAACTTAATTTATATTAACTATAATAATATTTAAGTTAATTTAATTTTTAAAAATTTTTTAAAAAATTAATTATTTAATTTAATTCTACTATATCTTTGGCTGTAGATGATTTAAAATCGTATTCCATAATATTGTAAATAACAACTTATTTTCGATATGACTTTTTCGAAGATAATAATAATAATATGATATAGAATAGAAATAATAATACTCGAAAGAACATTAATAAGCAAAAATATAATTTCACCATTACAATATTAATTGATAAAAATATATTGTCACCATTTAACCGTTTGAGCTTATACGTTTATTTCCGTAACTATATATAATATTACCGTCGTAAATCAGTCGTATTTATTTCTATTGACATTTAATATTACATAAATAGGCTTCTTATTCTGTATTTTCTAAAATAAATAATCGTATTTTCGTTTCCATTTTCTGGTTTGCGATGAGGTATATACATTTAGTTTTTACCAGATTTATTATGATACCCTCGGGTATAGTATATATCATGGTTGTCGAGATCGATAATATTATCACATTATTCTTAAGAAGAAAAAAAATTTGATGAAAAACTATAAAGGTAGGTATAAGTAATGGAAATTGATCCACTGTTCTTTATTCGTTCTCCGATAAAATAGTAGTTTACTTTTATTGTTTTATATTTTTATTAATAGTAGATTTCTATACAGTGTAGTATTATTATTTTAGATTTGATAGCAAACAGATAAATCATAAAATTAGATTTTAAATATTCTTTAAAATAAATGTATGATTAATCTAATATTAAAGTTGCTGGATTTCACACATGAAAACTTCCAATTTTATTAAATTGACGAATCAGAAAAAGCACACGCTCTGAGCGTGTTAAATTATTAGCTCTCTATATGTATTATGAGTGAAAATATTATATAATTATATTAAAATAATGACTTATACATAATATATATAAATAATATTATTATATTAGATTTAATTTTAATATGATATTATATAATATAAATCGTCATAAAATATAACGTCGTTAACGTAAAATTGGTATTTCCAAAATAAAAAACAAATATTTTTGTTGAATTTTATTGTGTTTTATGTTTATATTAAATTAAAATACCTATAATACCTCTAAATCATGAAGATATAAAACGATTAATCTGTTGTGAATAATCTATTATGGGATAATAATCGAGTGTCGAGTACAACAATCACTTTAGTATAACTATAGCAAGGAATTATAAAGGCGGTAAGATACAACTGGGATATAAAAATGTTAAACTTCATTTAGATACCTAAAACCAGTGAGAATTTTCAAAAATACAGTACCACATAACGATTCGAGAAATACTTGATGCAAAATGCATATTTTGCATTTTTAACCAACACGATAATGGGTCATTTAATCGAAAGACATATGGTCAGGAATTGCATGATCGAAGAAAAAATTAATAAATCTATTAATAGAAAAAAAAAATAGATTTTATATTTATTTTTGCCCCCCCCCCACCCCAAACAAATTTATCTTATTTTTCACCAAAAATAGCAAGGTACCTCTATTACAACTAAATTTACAATTGATGAGTGACAATTTTATAACAATGAAACACGAAAAATAAAATCATTATACCTGTATACTGTACAGAACTTACAAAACTATTCAATTAATTCTCCTGTGTTAATTTTCAAATATGCAATTTATGTTTTTCATCAAAATTCTACTCGATAATATGATTTTTAGACGGCCATTTGTCCTTCAATCGTGTTATTTTTGTGTTCAGATGACTCGCACTCTTATATTATTGTAAAACCAATATGCATTTGATTGAAATAATGAGTAAATATTTTTATATACTTATTATATATTAACCGACTTATAACATAATATAATAAATATAACTAAACCTGGATTTTAATATTCATATTTTGTTCTCACTGATCGGGTGAAATGCATCTGTATACACGCTGTACGTTTCATGATGATGGAGATGTTAAGAATACGATCTTTTCCAGTGAATATTTTCGCATATTTTGTCGTTTTGATATTATATTATTGAGGACTTATTTTACGATTTTAACGGAAAATTTTATCTTTTATCGTATAAATTGGGTACTATTTATAATGAAATATAAATTTGGTTAAAGTTATTTTTTTATAAAATAAATTGACATATACGCAGGTTATGTATATATATATTATATATGTATACATTTGTTACTATTGATATACGTAATTCTACTAATTACTTACTTTATCCCATCCGCCGATAACTTTAGGTGTATAAATGGGAATTTTAGACTACCACCTACTCTTATAATAATACCACAGATTAAATGAAACCAGATTGTACACTCAATGCTTATCGAAAAAAAATCGAATCCGATAGTTACTATCGAGCCTCCAAATTAGTGTTACCACATGTTAGAATCTAAAAGCCTTTAATGATTTAAATCCTAATATTATTTATTATCATTTATGAACGCAGTAAATAACGTTCAAGGTTTATAGATTAAATCAGTCAGTGTGGCAAACATATTGTAAATGAAGCGTACAATAAATGTATTCATTGTAACTGGCTACGCTACTTAGCGGGCACCCAATCACAGCATCTTATTCACGATTCTATTATTCTGAGCCCGAGTGCACAATCTGGTTTCGTTTAATCTGCGATAATACTAAGATCAGACAATAATCGTGTTATTTATTTATGTTAGATAATTGATTTAATGTTTATTCGCAAATAAATGATTTTATTTTATAATTTTCAAGTACATATTTTATTTTTTTTTTTTTGTGCGAATTTAACGGTTTAGACTTAAGTGCACGTGTTTATGACGTACGTTTAAGCATTTTTAGTGCATATGTTTGACCGATTTCAGTTGCATACATATGTATTATATATATATAGGTTCTAATTGCAACTATTAAACATGAAGCTATTTTCTATTTTAACCGTGTGAAAATATAAACGTGTCGCCGTTAATTTGGCATTTGGACTGTGTCTGGTCGTTTGCAGCGTACTGCGATTCTTGCAGCAGTGGCGCGTGGGAGGGTGTAAAACGGAACGGGGTTAATAGCCGTATATATCAAGTGTGCTTAAGCGCTTTTTATGTTTTATTCTCGTTGTCAAAACAACAACAGCTGGATATTTATAAACTTATATATATATATATATATAACTTATCGGTGTAAATAATAGAGTAAATTATGCCGACCGCTGCTGTGGCGTCAGGTGTAAATTTTATCAAAGTCGGATTTATTTCACGGGCGTGTTGTGCGATGGAAACGCACGATGATGGCTTATTGTTTAGGTCGTCATCGTTGTACGCTTTATCTCGGTGTCATTCGTACGCGGACGGACGGACGGGCGCATGTCCCGTAAAACATACACACCACACCGTATACACGTCTCCGAGCAAAACGCAACAAGACAACGACGACGAATCGTTAAATCGTACGTATTTCAAACGTGATTTTGTTTTTGACAGTTCAAGTCGGTACACAAGATCGACGGGCTGTCGGTATTATGTCGGCGCGACGATATATCGCGTGGGAGTCCAGGAATAGGGGAGGGCGAGCACCGTCGCCATCGCGAAACGTCCATTTATATTAAACTCGGGCCCGTTCCCCGTACACGGTGATCTCAGGGTTCCCAATATTGAACATAATCGTCCCACAGTATATATCAGGGATTGGAACCGAACCGAAAAGAACCGGTTCCGAACCCTAAAAACCCTTAAAATATTAGGAACCGGAACCAAACCGGAACCGTTATTAAATATTTTAAAAGAACCGAAACCGGAACCCGAA
>JAIPRL010012874.1:0-11417 GCA_025469235.1 Pemphigus obesinymphae | reverse complement strand
GAAATACATTTCAAAAATAAAAAACAAATGTTTAATACATTATACGAGTAGGTAACTATTATGTTTTTAAAATGGCAAAGGTTTTCATTTCATCTTACGAAATGATAACTACCCACATAGCATGATAATATTAATTCAATATTAAATTAATATTGAAAACTCAATCTTAAACTTTAAATTAATGTTTAAATATGATGAATTATTGAATGATTAACGTTTATAGAAGATTACATAAAGGTGAAATGCCGCAAAATTAAGGTTCAATTAACATTAACAATTAAATGTTAATTAAACATTAAATTTTTAACATTAAATTAATGTTTAAATATGATGAATTATTGAATGATTTAACATTTATAAAAGATTACATAAAGGTGAAATGCCGCAAAATTAGGGTTCAATTAACATTAACAATTTAATGTTTACAAATAATGTATTATTAAACTGTACTTGAACATTGCTTTAATGCTAATTAAGAGTTTACTAAAAATAATTCAACCTTTATAAAACCATTATCTGAAACATAAATTTGATAGTAATAATATTAAATATATTTAGGTACTATAAAAGAATTAGGCAAATTAATTTAAAATTAATATTCTTTATTATTATATTTTTATTAAATTATTACAATAAAATATTGGTTTTTTTTTTTTTTATATTAAATGGCGATTGAATCAATGCATATTTAATGTATTTTTCAATGTCTTCAGAGATTGTCTCACTTTGAAATTTCTTCAAACTTTTCACTGAATCTGTAAAATTAAATAATTAACATTTTAAATATATTAAAAAATACACCAGTAATACAAATAATACTCCCTAAAACTCATATAGGGAATAAAAATTACTATATATTATTGGTGAAAAGAAAGGAGGAGAACACACTGCATACTAAACAAAATGTTCATGAATGTTTTGTTATTAATAATATACAATAAGTTATTACACTACAATTTTAGTATTTTAGATTCTGAGCAAAGTGAATGTATTCAATGTAAAGAAACATAGTATATAATACTGCATATATATCTGTAAAATCATATATTATATATAATCATATATTATATATTTTTTATAAATGGTCAAAAAATTACACTAAATGTGAAGTGCTAATTGTAACAAAATGGACACAAATATATATAATTTCCTCCTATACAGAATTAATAGTTGTCAATAATTTTAAAACTTCAAAAATAATCGAAAAAAAACAGGAAATTAATTTTAATTCCAGCTGTAATTAAAAAGTAAATAAAAACCTTAGAAACATTAAATTTTCACCAAATATTTATATTAGTATTAATAGTAGGTACCTATATTGAAATAATAAGGTGTACATGATAGGTACTTAACCTTTGAGAGCTCGGGTTAAAATATTCAATTGTAATTTTCACCACTAAAAATAAATAATTTTTCATGTTATTCTTATATAAATAATTAACTAAAATTGTGTTTTAAAAAAATATCATTTTCAAAATGGGTTGTTCAGCCTTAAAGTAAATAACTAATATAAAAAAAATGCAGACGTTTTATATTTTTGTATTATAATCCCTGATTTATATATAGCTTTCCATCTACATACACTTGTGTACACTCAATCATTGATTTACTAAAAATGTACTGTTTAGAAAATATTTAGCTGGCAATAGATATTATAATACATACGTCTAGCTATAATATAATAAGTGTATGTTGGTTGTTTTTCAAATTAAAATTGTTAATTGTAAATACTAGGTACAGCAAGATAGGAAATATTATGAACTACTATAATTCAATTATGTTAATTTTTGATTTATAAGTCAAATTAATAATTGATATATATATATAAATATTTTTAGAAACTTACTGAATATGACTTTGGATATTGTGAGATTGGCAAAACATTTCTTTTTATTGCCTCTACCATGGAAAGAATACATCTTTAGAAATTCATCGGTAAATAAAAAGTGCATTATTCTTTTCACAAGTATCTTCACAGTTTTTCCACCCAATCCTACCAGCTTATTTAACTAGAACAATATTACAATTTATTTATTATACACCAATGTATACGAATAATAAAATTAATGAACACAATAAAAGATACACAAAGATAAGAAATAACAAAGCATTATTGAAATCTAGAGGACATTAAAATAAATGTATGTGATTTGTAATCATAAACATAAATGGGTAATAAATATAATTAATAAAACTAAATTTGTATATATTAGGTGGTAAATATATTAAAATATTGAATGAGTAAAAAACAAGTCTCAGGCCTAAGTATTAATAAGTTAAACTAGTATTATCAAATATTTATTTTTAAAAATAATTATAGTTATTACTTATTTAAATTTTAAGAACAAGTAACTTACCAATTCAGTATTGTATTTTTTGTCTACAGACAATTGTTCTTCTATACTATTTAATGTAGATTCATCGGTTATTGGAAATAAGCAATCAAGATAAGAGTAATCGATCATCTGATCCTTAGCATTATCATCGAAGGAAGAATCGTTTCTATTTACTATCCTTTCAAGTACAGATGTTAGTTTTTCGTCCAAATTTCTCATATTATGCTTCAAAATTAATATGTTATGTTGCATAAATTCTTTGAATTGTTCATCTAAAATCATAATATGAACATTAAGAACCTAGAACTACAGTTAACAAATACAGTATATAGTAATATAGTATACAATTAACAAAAAATTATTTTTAATAACTCAATGAATCATATTTATATAATCTTCCTAAATATATCAAATAAAAAGTATCCACATATATGTCTATATATCTAATAGGAATTATAGCAAAAATACTTTACGCAGACCTAGAATTATAACATTTAAGTTTAATTTAAAGTATAATCACATATATTACCAAATTTTAAGAGCTGTCAATTATTTTTGTAAAATATTTGAACTATTTAATAAGAGGGAAAATTAAAAATTCTCTAAATATACCTATAATTTGAAGCTTATTGCTACAAAATTAAAAAAATTCTTAGTTTCGAGTTAAAATAAGAGTGCAAGTTTTTTCTTGTATAATCTTTTGATTAAAATATCACAAATTTATAGGATTGAAAAAGTACATATAAAATAGATATAGATACCTGATAAACATTTTTTTGTCTTTAGAGCTGATGTTTTCACAGGGCTTCTTTTTATATTTGATTCACTCGTTTTTGGAGATGTAACACTTGGACCTACTAAAAAATAATATTTATCCGTGTTTTTAAAAATGTACAATGTTTATATTATTATTTATTTTCATTAATTTAGATTTTTTTTGTACAAGTAATTACAAAAAAAACAAATGATATACAAATTAATACAATGGTACACTATAGTAGTATCTATTACCTACCAGAATAATTAACAAACAATTGTTTCCTCACAGTTGTTTCAGCAGATTTTAATAAGCTTCCATTTTCTTCAATGGTAACATCCCACTTATGAGAAGAATGGTGTTCGATAGGTGTTTTGGGTGATTTTAAGACTGGACTTCCCAAGACTAGAACAATTTGTTTAAAATAAAAACAATTATTGATATTAAATAGGCTATTTTTAACATTTCTAAAAAAGACATACACAGTTCAGGAGACATTGATTGTAGCTTATTTTCATTTTTTCTTACAACAGATTTCATAACTATAAGCATATTAAATGTTTAACATTATAAATATTACACAAATTAAATCTAAATCATACAAAATACATACACAATGGAGATGATTTCTTCATTGGAGATTTGTAGCCAGTTTTTTTGGTTGGTAAATCGATTAATGCATTTTGAGTTTTAGCTATATAACCATCGACATTAAAAATTAATTATTTAAGATTATTAACATACTATATGAAATTACATACACAATTGAAATTTCTTCATAGGAGATTTGTAGCCAGTTTTTTTGGTTGGTAAATCGATTATTGCATTTTGAGTTTTAGCTGTAACTATTTATATTAATTAATTATTAATTTATATTAATATCAAAAATTAGTTATTTAAAACTGTATACACAGGGATAGGCAGTATTTCAAATATAATTATTAATTGTATCTTATATTTAGATACTTTTTTTATTCGCTGTAATTTTCATTTTGTATTTTGCCCATTCCAGTGTAATACACAACAATAAAATGTAACATACCTAGTTTAGAAGATGACGAAGAGAGTTGATTATTGTTTTCATTTGAATTATAAAATTCTTCTACAATTTTCTTTGTACTATTACATTCGTCTTTAAATAATATTATAATTAGAGAAAGGTATTAAAAGTAAATTTAACTAAATATATTATAAAATTAATATTTGGTATTTTACCAGACTCGTAGATTGGGATTTTAAGAATCCTGTTGTCATCTGCATCATCGGTATCTGAAAAAGTAAAATATACCTACATATATACAACTTATATAGTTATGTAGACTATAGACAAATAGACTAAAAAAAATAAATGGTAAAATGTAGGGTAACCTTACCGCTGAAATTTACCCGATCAGCATCTCTATTACATATATAATAATAAAAACCCTAGTAAAAACCTTAAAATAATATTACTTAAAACTACCCAAGTAGCTTAATATGATATTGTTACCTGAATTATCAACATTATATCCTTTACATTTTATTTGATAATTTTGCCTCATTGCACCATGTTCTTTAGATTTTTTTTTTTTTGTATTTTGAGCATGAACATCGAATTCAGCTGCAGATGATAAATCTGATGTAAATAATGCAGTTTTGGATTTCCTAGTGGCTTCAGAAAAAGATTCTAAAAACAAGATTAAATCAATATAAATAATAGTACCTAATTAATTAACCTGCTTAAATATACTAAATAATAATATACTAAATGCTTAATAATAATCCCAGCGTGGACATATTATGTATACAGGTATATAGATTGTTTATAGGTGCTTCCAAAATAATATGTTGATTAACCATGATAATAAGGTCGATTTATTAAACATAAATTATAATTATAATAGTTATTTTTATGTCATTTTAAGACCAAGTACCTACTTAATGTTTATTTTTCTAAATTTATATTTACTGTGTATAGGTAATAAATTTTTTATATTAGGTATTACAATAGTTGTAATAATTAATACTAGAATTTGTAGATAGGTAACTAAATGCTTATTTATATCTTACAAAATTTAATTTTAATTTTAGCATAGATTTATAATAAGAGATCTTTTGTATCTATGGATTTCAGTCGTAACAATAAATTGTGGTCTAAATTTTACTCATTTTAAAAACCTACAGATTTAAAAAAAATAAAGAAATATTGGAGGTCGTACTTGGTTTAAAGTTATAGCAATTTGAATTTTTTTAATATTAGGTACCTATCTTGTCTTAAGCAGTCTAGTTTACTACCCCAGTCACGAATTTCAATTATATTTTTTTAATCAATAGTACTTTTTGATTTCAAATATGTAAAAATTAAATTGCGGAAACAAATAGTTAAAAAGTTCTAAAGCGATTTTATACCATCAAAAGAACATATTTTACGTTGCGATCTCATTAAAAGTGTATTAAAATACGTAAAATTCTTTTTTCAAAGTAACAATACCTATACTTAAAATTAAGATAGGTACCTATTTTAGAGAATAATCTGGGAGTATAGGCTGAGCTCGATACTCTCACTTCGGCTGACTTATCACTCACTAGTGACTTTCGAAAATTAAATTGGAAATATCCCCTATTTGTTTTGAACCACCGCGACCTACATATTTAAAGTATTTTAAGTTAAAAGTACCTATTCATTTTTCAAATACAAAATTTATTTCGATTGAATTTACGACATTCACGAGCTTAGTGAGCTCCAAGTCGAGAGGTCTGTAGGTCGCGTAGTGCGAGATCGCCCGTTAAGTCTATGAATCTCTTTCTATGGGTCTCTATGTAAATGAAAAAATGTCTGTACGGCGTGACGCTGATAAAATTGAACCGCGATAGTGTGAACACGACTCGCACCGTCGTGTCGGACGCCGTAAATATATGCAAACTTTAAATTGCTAAAACTTCTAAACTAAATCCGTCGTCCAAATTTAAATTTCGAAGTTAAAAATTACACAGACTCAGTATGAAAAAATCAAATTATCTGGCAAAGCAGAAATTAGGTACCTAGGTATAAAAATACTTACCAATGTTCGTTAATAATAACCGAGCCTTGAACCACTTAAAATGTTGTGCATTTGGATCAGATTGATCCTCAATATGTCGCTTGCTATTATTAGTCGGCCAAGCACATTTATTTCTAGAATACCATTTGCTTGGAACAGTGGCCACAGTATTCTCTTCCGAAAAATGTATAATAGACCACATTTTTTATAAAACCAAAACTATAGTAAATAATATTATATTGTGTTACAGCGGACAAACTATAGGCACATAATCACACATCATAAAATATACAATAAATATTAATTAAACACAATTCCGAACGATAAATAAAAACGGCAAACGATAAGACGATGGTGACCGAACGAAACGGAAACGGGGTGTTTGTGACGGGTATTTATCATGTCCGTGTAAAAATAGAAATTGTTGCTGTTATCTATTGGGTTTTATAATATACTATATACTTATTATTATAGGCAAGGGGCTGACAAACACCAGTCAAGCGGGCTGTATTTTTATATTTTCCTTTGGCGTATCGCCGCATATATTATACTGATATATAGTGATATATATTCTGTGCACACACAATACATATTAAAACTTTAATTGTATAATCAATCTCAATTTAAATATTTAGTCGTGGTACCTAAAAATTGTGTGATATTAAAATGAGTGATAGAACTAAAAGACGTCGTTTGTTTAATGAATTAAATGAAGTACACAATTTATCAGAATCTCAAATCTACGAAGTAGATGAATCTCCCGAAATAATCTATTACTCGCCACAAAGTTTAGGAAATTCAAATGTGCTAAATACTCCTGCAGGTCCTAGTTCTAGTAATCGTTGCAATTTTGAAGCAGTTCTTGAACAGGATAATATACTTAACCAAGGTACCTACCTATTTTATTTTATATTTACCAGTTACCTTTTATATTTAAATAGGTATATAGGTACCTATAATGGTTTTCATTATCTTACACAATTATTCTAATTGGTACCTACTTCCATATAATAAAATATACCTCTACTCATAGAAACACATTATCTATAAAACATATTAAATAATTAAAACAAAATAATCATTTTTTCACTTGTCAATATCGAACTTAATAAAAAAAATTCTATTAAATAAATATATAAATTGCAATATATTTTTCAATAAGGTATCCTAATAATAACCTAATATCATTGATTATTATATAATCAATGCTAATATGTTATTTTTAAGAATTCTTAATTTTTCTTCACTGTTCTATATAGATATTGGTGATGTATTTGACAATTCTAAATTATCTGACTGTGAAGACTACAATTATGGTAATAATAGATCAAGTAGTGAAGATGACGAGTCTGATGATTTGTATAATACACAACAGTCATTTAACGATCATCTGCGAAATTGGGCCGTCAGTTATAATATTAATAATGTAGCAGTCACCGTCTTATTAAATATTTTAATAACACACCATTGCTTCAAAAACCTCCCAAAAGACTCCAGAACTCTTTTAAAAACGTCCGTATCGTCAAATAAAATTGATGTAAAGAATGTCGACCCGGGAATTTATTATCATTTTGGCATTGCCAAATGTGTAAAACATTTTTACCCTATTGTAAACCATTTTAATGATAACTGTATAAAACTAGTATTTGGTATTGACGGATTACCTTTAACTAGAAGTTCTGGTAGTTCTTTCTGGCCTATACTTTGTTATATAAGACCATATAAAGAAACCGTTTTTCCCATTGGTATTTATTGGGGCTATAAAAAACCAGAGGATAGTAATGCATTTTTAGTACATTTTTTTGAAGAACTTTCATATTTAATTACAAATGGCATAACCTTTAATACAATAGACAACAAATTTATTGTAAAACAAGTAGTTTTAGATACTATTGTATGTGATGCACCTGCCAAATCATTCCTATTAAAGATTAAAGGCCATTCAGGTTTTTTTTCTTGTACCAGGTGTGAAACACAGGGCATTTATAAACATAATCGACTTTGTTTTCCTGCTGTTGATGAAACAAAACGAACACATGAATCTTTTATAAGTAAAATGCAGGAAAAACATCATATAGCTAATACCGAAATGTCAATTTTGATAAATGTACCAAATATCAATATAATTAATGTGTTTAGTTTAGATTACATGCATCTTTGTTGTTTAGGCGTTACCAAAAAACTTTTAAAATTATGGTTGTTCCCAAAATCTAAAGGTCCAAAAAATGTTCGAATTACTTCAATAAAATTGAACGAGTTAAATTCCAATATTCTAAATTTAAAATATTGTATTACCTCTGATTTCCCTAGGAAACCTAGGAGTTTAGACGATATATCTAATTTTAAAGCAACCGAGTTTCGTCAATTTGTTTTATATATAGGTCCAGTTGTACTAAAAAATATTATCAACGATAGATGTTATTTTAATTTTCTATGTTTTCATGTTTGCTTGACAATTTTACTCTCTCCAAATTTAACTAAAATGCTTAATTTTTGTGATGAACTTTTAAAATATTTTATAAATGAATTTTGTTCAATTTATGGCCCAGAACATGCATCGCACAACATACATGCGCTTCAACATCTTATTGATGATTATAAAAATTTTGGCCCCTTGGACAATGTCAGCGCATTTCCTTTTGAGAACCATATGAGAATACTAAAAAAAACTATGAGAAAAGCCACCCAACCACTACAGCAAGCTGTAAAAAGGTATGAGGAAAAATTTAAATTTCAGAAATCGACTGATGGTACAATTAGCTCTGATAGTATATTGAAAAATCCACATAGTAATGGCCCCTTAATACACGATTTAGTCAACCCACAATATAATACTTTGATTTTAAAAACATATAAAATAAATACCACTTCAGATAATTATATATTTACTAAATGTAAACAAATTGTTAAAGTTGAAAATATTTGTTATCATAAATTTGGAGGTTTAGTAATTGTAGGTAAATCATTTTTTAACAAAAATCCTTATTACAATGAGCCCATTGATAGTACAAAAATTGGTATTTATGTTGTCGATAATCTGTCCACAAAATATGAATATTGGAATATACACGATATTGAATGTAAATACATGATTTTAAATATTCAAGATCAACAGATAGCTTTTCCAGTAATACACACATCGACAAATAAATTTATATAAAAACCCACATAGAATGGTACCAGCTATACTTATATTTGTATACTTATACAGGTATGTATATTAAATTATACCTATACTTAGCTTTTACTTTTACTAGCTTAAAACTCTTGGCTTTTGGCAGATATTTAAAGAGTATAGGTATAAACAATTTTAAATGTAACAAATATAGTAGATTAGTAGGTAATTAATCACATATTTGAATAAAATGGACAATAGAACCAAAAGTCAATGATAAGTCAATCTATAGGTAAATTTCATACTGATATTACTATTATATATTTTGTCTTATTTAGTAATTATTACATATTTTATTAATACCTACATGGTATAGCTTTTAATTTCAACTGTAATAATTTGTACTTCAATTAATTTATATTATATAGTTTAATATTTATAAGGGTGCAAACCATATATATTATACAATTATTTTAATTTTTTTTATAATATTATTTAATTTTTATTGTATTATTTATTATTATTCTCAAAAAATTATCAATAATAAAAATTGATTCAAAATTAAATCGTTATTTAAAAATACTTGATTAAATTGATTATTTTATTTAAATGTCTTGTATTTTGAATTACTCCAGTAGCATTTTAAGTGCAGATAGCATTTCAAATCATCAATAAATTTTTAATTAAATTTATTGTTCAAGACAAAAAACTGTATTACTGTTTAAACTAGGCACACAGTGCAGTAGTATAGTTATAGTTATATATGCATAAATTTGTTTTAATTTGAAAATGATACATAAAACAAAATAAATAATAAGAAGAATGCTCTGGTTGGTATTTGGTAATCAAATTATACATTACAAAGAATAAAATCACATTTATATACAATTAAAGAAGTTCAAAATAATATACAAATAATAATAAGTTGGACAGAGATGACAAATGCGGGTATTACGTCGTCAAATTATTAAATATTAATATAACAACTACAGTAATTATTAGAATGGGTATTGCCGAACAAAACACGAGTTATTGTTATCGTTGGTACACGCGGGTTTGAAAGAATATATATAATATTATTACAAAAATACTACAATATAATATCACAGAACATAAACAATAAACTGTATATATAATATTATATATAATAGAGGGTGAAATTTTCGGTTGACATTGCAGGCAAAGAATTAATATATGATGCAGGTGTAACTATAAATAATATAATTTATATATAAGTATAATATTATATATGTACATATTTTATTTTAATAATATAGCTATATATATTATATATTATATATAAAATACCTATATACCGCAAATAATGTGAATTGTGAGTACAATATTATTAAACCTTTAATGAATGTTAATGATTGAGTATATGGGAGAGTAGGTATATATGAATTAAACTCAGAAATGTACATTCACCATTAAAACAACTTTATTATTAAGAAGCACATCGGTAGTATGAATTAAAATATAATAATTATTACTAAACAAAAAGAAAAAAAGAAAACTATTTTCTTATCAAAAAAACCTAAATAATTTTTTAACCTATATTTTTTTCTTTTTATGGTGCAGCCAACCGGCCTGTCATCACAACTGTTATCATCCCTACAAGTATTTACAATGCAATTTTAATTTAATGTATACAAAATGTTAACTTGGTAACCTATAATAAATATTTACAGATTTAGGCTTAATAAACATTATTTATGATACTCTATTTAAAGGTTAGTCATCGCACATTTATTCAGCATTTAATAAAGATTAACTTTTTAATATGTAGTATTTAAGCTAAACTATAGGTTTATATAATATTGACAATTTATTCTAACTTAAATGTTTAAAAATAAACATTTATTTTAGTTTTATTAAATCTTATTTTTCGAACATCTGAAATTTAATTCAACCTCAACGTTTATAAAAGGTTTAACATTGAGAAATGCTATATGGGATATAAGATGTTTTTCTCGGGTTTAATTCCTTTTCCCCCGTTAGACACGTATTAATGTATACGGTACACGGCACTGCAGCCATCGTTCTGACCGACGAAAGCTCAGGCGGCAACTTCGTGTGATATTTTTTTACATTTTTTCCAAGTTTTTTTTTCACCGTTTTTCATATTTTGTATTTTTAAAGCATTTCTTTGTCTACCGATCGTTTCCGTCCGACCGGGATGTTTTTTT
>JAIPRL010012873.1:0-11422 GCA_025469235.1 Pemphigus obesinymphae | reverse complement strand
ATTTATTTTACGAAATTTGAGTCTTATAACCGATTTTTTTTTTAATGTATTTGGATACTTCCGGACCGTTCCAGACGATTTTGAGTCTAATAAGCGACTGAACCTTATATCCGTGAGTCTTATAAGCGGCGTCTACTGTATTATAACTCCGTGTGTTGTTGGCCCGAATAGATGTGATTTACTGACATTTTATACGGTCTAGAAAATGAAATTTCACGAAACTCGCGTATTGTAATATATGGTGAACTGCAACGGATATATAGATTTTTCTCAACCGTTATCGCGACGTGCAGTTTGTCGGTCGACAATTTGTTGGACGTATATTATTCATTAAATTGCACGATCGCATAATCAATTTTCTAAAAAAAAAAAAAAAAACAGCTGAATTCACCATAATCATCGAAACGTAACACCGGAAATTCGTGTTTAGGCTCGCTATGTCTCGCGGTTCGTCCGAACCTAGATCGATTATTTATTTATCAGTGTTGTTTTTTTTTTAAACTGGCGTAGTTGACGGTAAACTTTTAAAAATCAAGTCATTGTGGTGTTTTTATAAACTCGAACTCATCGTCAAACAACGTCAAAAAATTGAACAAACGTCCAATATATCATTTATTATGCGCTCTTATAATTTTGTCGATAGGTATGCCTTAAAGTGTTAAAATGTGCATAAAAATGTGTACTTTTCAAATATTTATTCACAATATTTTTTTATAATAATGAATTTTTATTCTTTAGACACAATATTAATAATCATATTTTATAATATAATTCCAAAAATAAATGCATTATTTTCTTATGACATATTAAGTTTTCTTTGAATAAACATGGTATTTTATTTAAATTAATTAAGAAAATATATTATGCATATTATATATCCACCTATATATATACATATTTTTTTTTATTCTATTGAGGCTTCGAAATCTACGGCCATTAGCCATATTTTTCAATTAGTGTACAAATTAAATTGTATCTGTATAATATATACAATAAATAAGGGAGCAAAAAAAAAAAAAACAAATTATTAGATATAATTAATATTTAACATATTTAACGTGTTGCGGTAAAAAACGAAATAATTAAATGTTTACACAGACAGGTATCTATATATTATATAATTTTGAATTTTATATTGCCAAAAAATAATTATAAAATATAACGAAAATTCTTAGAAATATGCTAAAATTTGCAAAAAAAAAAAATAAAAATAGTACATTTTATCATAACGACAATTTTATCGTATTAACGGATTTTTATATATCACTTATAAAATTATCGGAGGGCAAAAAACATTTATGCGAAATTCTGTAATATATTAAAGCAATATATTATTATGTTTCCATTATTATCGTGTTTATAAGAAATTAGAATTTTATACATTTTTTTAACACGAAGTAATGAAAAATTATTATATCAATTTATGTTTCCGATCGATTTTCATTATTTATTATATTAACGGGAAGTTGGAATTATGTAGGTACCGCTATTTATCAATAATAATAATATATTATTATTTTTAACGTGAAAATAACGGGTATAGGTACATTATAATATTTTTATTATCGACGTTATTGGTTTTTATTATTATTACCAGCCATCATATATACTATGATAATGTATAGGTATTCAATTCTAATTGATTACATTGTAATTTTTTTCTCACAATCAACGAAAAAAAGAAAAAAAATGTTAGATTTATATAGATATAAAAAATTGATCGGTTACAATCGGAGCGTTATTTTTCTGAAATATAATATTTCTTGAAATATTGTATTATAATATTACAATGTGCGTTTCCATTAAAAAAAGTTAACGTATCGACTAGAAAATTGTCACGTCATGTTAAATTTGTAGATATCTATACCTACCTATAGGTTATTTTGTTAAATCTGGAATTTTTTCCGGGGATATTATTTACGATGTGTTTTTACAGGTTATATTTTATGATATTACATGTTCATCGTACTTTTATCGTATATTTTACACGACATTCATGTTTACAGAGTACTTAGACATAGCCTCGGTAGATATGTGGAATTTACCGGCAAAATGTTCGTAAACTTCGGTAAATCGGTAAAATTTACCTCATTAACCACTTAAGACCGTATCGGTTTAATATATTATTTAATAATTTACATTTTTAACATCAAAAATCTGTTTTTTTAATCATTTTTACTACTCATTTTCAAAATATATTGTTCACAAAAAAAAAATAATATAATATTTATTTCATTATTATTTATTATTTATATTATTACCTATTATTTATTTTTTTAGACTAAATAAATTATACACTATAGGTAGTGAAAACATTTAAAAGTGAGTGATCACTGGATTTTAAGTACCTACGGTAAAAAAAAACAGTAAAATGTACATTTACCTAGCTCACATCTCTACCTATACTGTATTACGATATTCCCACTTTTGTATATACCTATCGTATATTTGTATAGATATATTGCATAATATAGGGTGGAAAATATATAAGGGTTTTCGTCACACATCTTCTCTGTGAGTTTTGGAAAAGCCATTTTTAATTTCGTGCGGGTCTATATCAGGTGCGGTTTTAAGATAAATATTTGGGGAGGGGGGGGTGTATATTAAAAAATTTCCGGCTCAAAGTGTGATCGGGGTCGGGAGAGGGGGACAAAACAGTAAATTTAAATTATATACAATTTATATAAATTTAAAAATAATGTTAACAAATATTATAGTTTTATAAACACAGATTGTTCCGCATCCGGTAATATTTCAATATTTCTAACCGAGATTATAATATCGGATTGATTGAATTTTTTAAACTCAAAAAATGCATTATATAGGTACGCGTATATTCTAGGTTAATAGATGTATTATTGTTATAACAATATGACCAATATATATAGTCATTTGTGATCATTAAATATTTATTTAGGTACCTACTTTTATAGGTTATACATTTTTTATTTTCACTTATTTCCATTTTTGATATGCAATATTGCTATGTTTTCAATAATTTTTTTCCAGAATTCAAGATTCCAGAATATAGTCCAATGAATAAAATATAAATTTTAAAACAATTGTAATAAGTAGGTAGGTATCCTGCACTTAAATATACTATTATTAGTAGTAACGTTCAATAACTATAAGTATAGGTAGTCGGTAACATTCTATTAACAAAATATAAAAACAAAACAAATAACTTTATCAGTTAATTAACATAAAATTATCATTTAACACATTTAATTACTACGTAAAAGTTAAAATACCGATTTTAAATAATATATTTTTTTTCAAATTTCAGACCTGCGTTGTTTCTCTAATGACCATTTCTTAAAAATACAATCAATATACATTTTGTCAGCATAACGTCTCATTCACAGTTTAAAACCATCATTGAACTCAATCGGTCAGAATTAATTGTATAGAGCGCGAACTATACCGCTTGATTAAATATTGACTACATTATTCGTACAAACTGACTAAACGTTCGTTCACTATAGAAACTGTTAAAGTTACTGGAGCTGTAAATGCAAAAGGACGCCCAAGGTAAAATTGTATGCAACTCCGTTGATTTTTCCATTATCTACTTGCATTAATGTCTCGGAATTTGTGCTGCACTGATAATTGCACAATAATTCCCACTCGGCGGCTACTGCGTCAAAATCCATTAACAGGCCATCATCACCTATTTGCTCTTCGGAGGAAAGAAAGATAATGCCATTGTAAAATTTTCAACGGTTGCTCCTTCAAATTTCAATGAAACCCGTATAATATACATTAAAAATTGGCCGAAATGTTGTAATAAATATTTTAAGATAGGTATGTGTTATGTATAATTTTATAAATTGAAATTTTTTAAAAATGTACAAGTGACATTTTATAACCTAAACCTAATGAATATCAATAAGGCTGGGCAAGTTAACGATATTTTTTAACTCGTTAAGTTAAGTTAATTGAAAATAATATAAGCTAAGTTAAGTTAAAAGTTACTCGTATATTTTTTATTAACTTTTAAAGTTAAAAGTTAACTTTGAAAAAAAAAGTAACTTAACTTAGTTCAAAGTTAAAATTTCCTAATTAGGAAAAAAAGTCGATATACCTATTATATCGTAAAAATGTAAAAAAGGATGGTTATTATTTACGCTCGAAAAAACTACTCGGAACTGCCTGAAAAACTGTATATATGTAAAAAAAAAAAAAAATACAACACGACATTTTAAAACCCATGCATAAATAAGAAATCAGAAAATAACTTCTAAGTGCCAAGATACCTACATTATTGTTTCATTCACACTAATGTAGTGTACAATAAGCAGTAGATACCTATACTACTTCAATATATTTTCTTTACTGGATGGACATAAATACCAGCCTCCATATAGTTAAAAAGACCGGGCTCAGTCCAATATTCGTGTGAACGGCCAACGTCGCGGCGTGTGCGTGAGTGGTAGGTACATCGATTATTAACGAACATAGTATTCTAGGTACCTACTAAAATTGCGTATAGGTACCAAAAAGTAAAATCCCGTTTAAAAATTTGCATTGTTCTTCGAGCAAAATTGGACTTAATTTAGATACTTTTGTATAAAGTTAACTTGAAGTTAACACGTTAATTTTAATAAAAAAGTAACTTATTAAGTTAAAAGTCAATCTGTAAAAAAAAAGTAACGCGTTAAGTAATTTAATTAAAATTAACTTAACTTTTTAACTTAATTTTAACTTTTAACTCGTTAATACCCAGCCTTGAATTGAATATACGTTTGTAATACACATATGTGTATATATTATTTCAAATATTATCGTTATTATCATAACCAATAACTAATAATAAATAGATACCAAATGTTCCGATTTATAGTGTACGTAGTATACGCCGAATATACAATTTGTAATGTGTGAAAGTATAATAATATTGTAACAATATTTGTTAAAAATTCAATTTTATATTTGGGATCCTCCACAATTTATCATATCGTTGCGTGTATAATACTCGTATCCACGTTTTTAAATTTCCGCCGGTTCGTTTCGGTCTGAATAACATTCTGAAAATACCACTTTGGTAAATCCGCTATACATACATAATAAATATTACACCCTTTCCGTTTTTTAACCACATACCGGGTAACCTTGTTGCCTGTAAATTGTTCAGCGTCCCACACGTCTTGCACACGTATATATATATATGTACATTGTACCTACGTATACGTTCAAACTTCATAAAATGAGTTTCTTACAATATTTTTTAGTGTCCTAATTTTCTTTAGGGGGGGGGGGATGGGAAGCTTGAAAGATCAAAGCGGATTCTTTTTATTGTTATAATATAAAACATGAAAAATATAGAATAATACGCGAGCAATGGGGAGCTTGATCCTCTTATAATAAATAATAATATTATCTTCCGTTTCCAAATGATCGTCTATACGAAAATATAGACTATGTACTGTTACGCAATATGCCAAATGGTCAAACATCAATCGATAAGCTAAAATCGTGTCGTGGAAGAAATAAGAAATTGTTGACTTGTTTGTTCCGAGCATTAATTGATATCATATTATGCACGAAAAACCATTTTATGCATTACATACGCAAAAAAAAGTTTGCAAAAAGTTAAAAAATATGCAAAATAAAAATAATAAGTCATTATTAATAAATGGATTGCGCTTGGAGAGAGAAAACATATATGGTATGACAGTATAGTCGTATGTCCAGTGAGAGACAATCACATTGAACATCTTCATTTACCTATGCGTGGTCGTCATAGAATTATCATTAATTGTTATTATTCTATTATCACAATTTTCACGAATTATATATATTATATATATAGAATGTTACGAAATTTAAAATGAACATATAGCGTACATAATAAACATATAGAAGTATTTCGTCCATGATTTCCCTAACCTATATATCTTTCATTCGCAATGACGTATTAAACCGTATAAACAGCTGTTTCCCGAATATGACGGACGGCAGCGAGAAAAGTGCGCAGTCGATTTATTTATATTGTCATCAAACGTCAACGATGGTTTCGAGACGTCGGGCCGTGCCAATAAATCATTCCTGTTATCGGGTTTTCATTGTACGAAATGTAATAGGTATTGTACAAATCTGTAAAATATATTCATCAATTAAACCGCGGTAGGTACCTATATAATACAGACGTTTTTCTTCCATATACACAATTATACACTTTAGTGCGCATATCGCTTATAATTTTTTCTCAAAAACGTTAATTTACTTTCTGTAAATGAGTAGAAAAAAAAAAAAAAAAAAAAAAACAAATTATTTCTGTTTTCGATACAAATATGCGTGTAGCTGCTATATATTATACGGTACATCACTATATATTACTAAATAATATACTGCAGACTATATAAACGCGGTTTTCCGGTCAAATTGCATTTGATCTCGAAATCGTATATTTATAAAATATATATAATTTTATTTTTTTTTTTTAAATAAAGTATATAAATTTCCGTTAATTATTCGTTGAAAAAAATTTGTATTAAATTTAAAATTTTTTTTATTGCGATCGCGACAATTTTTCTCACCAAATTTCGATTAGATTAAGAGTGCATATTATAATATATCGAGAAACTAGATATTCAAACTAATTAATTAGACTATATATACCTACCTATATATTTTATTGAATATCCACCTAAGAATTATATATATATATATATATTGATCGTCTCGCATAAAACGGCTCTAAACATCTATTTAATTGGTCAGGTTTATTTCAACTGTATAAATATTCCATTAAACGTAATAAAATTATACCCCCCCCCCCACTCGACCGTTATACGGATAATGTTATATATTAGAGAGTTATATATTACAGTTGCTCTCTACATTTTAGGCGCGCATACATTGCTAATTAAATGGCGTGTGTACTTTTAAATGTATGACCGTCATCGAAATTATAATTACGTGACGAAATATATAATCAACTGGATCTAAATCTGAATAAAAAAAAAAAAAACAAAAAACAAAAAACATATACGTAAAGGTACCTACATTTTTACCGTACATTTTATATGATTGTACCTATATATAGTTTTTACACGCATATACGGGATAGTGTGGAAATATATAATTGTGATATAATTATCCTCCAAGGGAAATTTTTTTTTCATTCAATTCGGTTTAAATTTTTCTTCTTATCACCCATTTTATTAGTATTAAAATATGTTTTTCTATTAAGCTTAAATATATACGTATATATTATACGAAAAACAAAATTATAGGTTAAACAATAACTATATATAATAATAATTATATTTATTGTATTATATATAAATATATAATATTATGTATATATATATATATATATATATGCGTATATGTGTGTATTTATGAAATATGAATATCAATTATAATTTATAAGATAAAAAAAAAAACCAATCGTAAAATAATCAACGAAAAACAATAGAATTCTTGAAACCGCGTGTATGCGATAATATTATATTCTATACAATTTATAATAATATGCTTAGGAATAATGTAAATGCGTTTTAACAATATATATTTGAAAAATTCTTAATATTATATATGTTTTAGATTCTGAGCGTATATATATATAGCAAAGAACAATGTATTGGATTCGACACGATGTGCTACACATGTATATGTGTGTGTGTGTGTATTTTTGTGTATTTTTGCGTCTGTATACATTTTTTTTTTTTTTTTTTTTTTGGATAGAAGGATTCAAGCTGCAGCAGGAGTTTCTGAGTAAAGATCTTTTTTGAAAGTAATAATTTGTTCGATAATTGGTACTTTCTAGAGGATATAGTTTTCGATTTTCCCAGTAGTTTTCTCAATCGTAAAGAAAAACTAGCTTTTATAACGGAAATATTTTATAAATAACAGGCAAAATAACGAATAAAGTTAACGTTGTTATACCAATGCACTTTAAAATATATATATATATATGTATATATATTATATCAAACTTTGCTCAGAATCAATCATACTTCGAATTCAATGATTTATCATTGATTTCAAATTTCAAATAATAATAATAACACACTATCTTGTCCGAGATCAATCGAAAGACGATGGACTAACTTTCACATTTTTCGAAAACATTATATCGAAAATATATTTATTAAATGTTTATTTTTCAGACAGAATAAGGTTCTTAAATCATATATTTAAATTATATAAATCATCGGAAAATTTTTTCCCCTTTGGATTTATAATTATATGAATTTTTATTTAATTTTGCCGTGTGGGGTAAAATAAAAACGAATTAATTTGTATACGATAAAGGTGTCTTTTAAAACGATTTTATATGGTAACAACGTTTTGTGTAGACGTCCATATGTACAGTCGTGGCTTTACGGAGAGGTCTATTAGATATATAATGTACTTTTCATTATACATTTGTAGGAAATTTATATTCGAATTGTAAAATTGCTTATATAATATTATGTATGCCTATAAAACGTATAACTATATATATATATATATATATATATATAGTTAGTTATGGTCTTTCTCTTAAGGCTTAACCCTATATATATATCGTATATATTATGGGAAAACTTTTCACAGCATATGGAATTTTAGACAAAAAATATTGAAAATTACTTTTAGAATTATTCGTTAAATTTTATATTCGGAGTGTATACCGAGCAATGTATCGGTTTAACAATGATGTGGGTTGTTTTTTTTTCTTTTAAATTTAGTTTTTTTTTTTTTTTTTTTTTTATGTACATACACTTTTTTGGGTAGTAATAATCTAGTGAGAATTTTCGACAGAAAACTCGTTCTATAATCTATATAATATTTCATCATTGCATTCAAATCCAATACATTCAAACCCTAGCTGTGTATAGCAGTGTCCACCTTTTAACATTTCGGACGAACCCTTTAAAATTTTAAATTTACCTACCTACCGAAAATATATACATTTCAAAATATTTAAAATTCTAATCGAAAATTATAGTTTCAGAAATACATATTTGAATACATAAATATTTCCAATATTGATTTGGAGCAGTTCCCAAAATATATATACATAATTAATAGAACACAAAAAAATGTTCATATTTTTATTTAAATTTACATATCTATCATATAGTTTACAGGTAATATATTAAAGTCGAAAATTAGATATATCGACTTTTTTCGAAATATGATTCGTTTAAGTAGTAATTTTGAAAATTATGTACCTACACAAATAAATACGTATATATCATATACGTATTTACAATATATATGTGATGACAACATTATGGGGAAAAAAATCGGTCATTAGGAGGGAGTTAAGTAGTACTTCACTCGTCGGATAGGGTACTCGTGATAAATGTATTGAATTTGAAGGTAACGATTTATAATAAGTTTCGTTTTTTCAATATAGTTTCGAATGGTTAAATATAACGACTTTTATAAAATATCTCCGTTCTACAAGACGGTGTTTCTAATAATGACGCTTACGCTGTACGTTACTTAGAAAATTAAAAAAAACGACCACCTCTATCAGAAAACCTCTGTATAGGTACCGGAAAACTCTTACTTTACGCATTTCGTCCGAAAACGTGTATACATACATATAAAAATTGGGTAAAAAAAAAAAAAACACACACGAGAGTAAACATATTCGCAGGGACTAATAATAATAATATATGATAGACGCAGATATACGTATAGTCCTTACAGTATATATACCAGCTATACCTATATAGTATGACCAATATACAGATTTTAGTCGTTAATTTTTATTTTAAAACGAATATAATTGATAAAATAACAAGAGAAACGTTTATATATCGGATTTTCGAATGTACGAGAATAAAAAAAAAAAACAGAGGACGTTCTCTGCGTGAACCCCTTCGGATAAAAATCAAGACACAATACGTTATTTTATAACGTATAATCATATATATATATATATATACACAGTATTTCCCAGCACCCTGTACCGGCAAAGCAGAGTTTTGTGTACGAGGGAATGCACCGTGTGGGGAGGGGGAGGGGGGAGGGAAGTCGTCGGTGAGGATTTTGTCAAGTTAATGATGTACCGTGGGACTAGCGATGGCAAGTCCACCGGGAAATGGAGAAAGAAATAAAACGAAAATAAATAATAATAATAATAATAAAGAAGAAGAAAAATCTTTCGGCCCCGACATGGCGGAGGCGCAGGGTCCCCGCGTTGCCATGACTACCACTCTCGTTAATTTTCGAAACTTTTCCGTCCCTGCAGCAGCGGCCCGCAGGGGTAGTCGCGTTATCGGCCCGTTATCCCGACAGGGACGGTGCGAGGTGCGGCGCACAAAGGACGAAAACGCGCACGGGGACGGTGGCGGTTACGGGGATGGATATGACAATTGCGTCGACCGGCGTGGCAGAGGCGGAAAGGGACGTACTGAGGAGGGATGTACGCACGACGGCAGCTTTACACCCGCCCATCTTTTATTTTTATTTTTATTCTCTCCTGCCCGTCCTCCACTCGTTCACTCCCCTGCCCGTCTGTGGCCTGGCTCCGTCTCGCACACCATTGTGTCACACGCAAAGGTCGACGACGGCGAGGGGACGGGCGGCTATGATTCCGTGCGTCTGGTCACGTCTGTACACTCACCGGGGGGATGTTGGTCATTAGTAGTCGATCGTTTGACGTAATATATATTATTATCTCTCGTGCTCTTTCAAAGTTCAAAAAAAAAAAAAAATGAAATCGGCTCAGCAAAACGGCCATTGTCGTGTGTGTGTAAAACGCACTCGGATGTAAATCCTTTGACGATGCGAAATGTCGGTACCGTATAATAATTAGAGCATATGGATATATGTAAAAAAATAAAAATAAAAAAAAAAAAAAAAATTTAGAAAATCGTGTAGAATATATACGCAGTCTACGCGTGTACAGTTTCGGTAAACTACCGTAGGTACTCATATACAAGGCTGGGCATTAACGAGTTAAAAATTGAAATTAAGTTAAAAAGTTAAGTTAATTTTAATTAAGTTACTTAACGCGTTACTTTTTTTTTTTTTCAGATTAGCTTTTAACTTGATAAGTTACTTTTTTTTTTTTTATTAAAATTAACGTGTTAACTTCAAGTTAACTCTATACAAAAGTATCTAAATTAAGTTAAATTTTGCCCGAAGAACAATGTAAATTTTTCAATGGGATTTCATTTTTAGATTCTGAGCGTAGCGAGGGAGCTAGTGGTTTTACAATGATGTTTATTTTTATTTATTTATTTTTTTTCTCTGTTAACAAATTTACTACCAGAAGGAGTGCTCCGATCTTTACACTCATACCCTGTTTCCGGTAGCAAATTGCATCTAGTTGGTACTTTTGAAAGGTCATTTTTCGATTTTCATAATAGTTTTTTAATGCGTAAGCAAAAACTACCAAAAAATTACGAAAAATACGATTTTGTAAAATCGAGAATTTTAATTTCGTCGTAATTTCGAAAATAATGACTTT
>JAIPRL010012872.1:0-11423 GCA_025469235.1 Pemphigus obesinymphae | reverse complement strand
TGGTATCCAAGTTTATATATCGGTAGACACGGTTAACCATAATGGTATACCACAAGTTACCGAGTGGTTCAACCAATCAGAGAGCTATATTGTATGAACGGCAAATACACGGAGAGCGTGGAATATCAACTTTATTCGTCGTGCCATTTACCATTACCATCATCGAAGTTAGGTTAGGTTAGGTTAGGTTAGGTTCCGTCACGGTTCTCCAGGCTGGTCGCGGAATACCCAGTCCTGCTAAGTTATTGACTTTTTTTTTTGTTATTTATATACTCATTAATTATACTAACTATACCAAATATACTAACCCTTAGTTTGTACATTTATACTCTATGAACCAATCAAAAATTTATTTATTCATATTTTTTTTTACCAAAAATCGAGCGTTTTTGAATTATTGGTATTGAAGTGAGTGTGACTCTCCTTTTGTATTCATTTCGGCCTCTTGGCTTGAAGTTTTTCCAATTGATTCTCTGTTATCTGTTTCCCATTTATCTTTTAATATAGTTCACTAAACCAATTACCAGCACCTACAGAGTCTAGATAAATCCACACAATCTTCGTTGCATCAGAGACTACGTCTTACATTCAACTTTATATTTTATATTGGAAATTTGATGGCCATAAAAATGACTTATGGCAATAAAAATCGTAAGTTTTGAAGTACAAATTAAACTAATATTATAATGATTAAGAATTATTAATAAAATTTATAAGAAGAGAAAATCGGTAAATCTTCCCATACGCTTAATTAATTTCGATCAATTGATTTAGAATCGTTTATTTATGAGTATTCTTCATTTTTTTGTAATAATTAACTAGACAGTTGAATTAAACTGAAAAATTACTGAGTTGATAGGTGGAGTACTTAAATGCTTATACATAGTTATAATTTTTAATTAAGTTCTATGCGATTAGACTAACTTATATTAAATAATAAAAAATTGAGCATATACATTTTGTAACTTTCTCTTATATATCAAATTATCCAGATATTAATATTTTATTGATCATTATGCAATTATTTTTGATAATTTTTCAAGTAAGTAGTTGTTAATTCGAAATAGGCATAACTGTGTATAGGTGAGTATATTTAAATAATATATTGAACTAGTTCAAATATTATAGTACCGCTACAGGAAAGTGAACAGTGTTGATTGTGGAAGAAATTTCAGATTAAATTCAGCCAGGGATATAGGGAAGTAATTTTTTTTTTTTTTTTTGAAGGAGGGGAGTGTGTTTAATTTGGCCAACTGATCGAATTTTATTTTGAATGAGCAAAAATAAAAACTGAAACAACTTTGGGGGAGATTCTTCCTCTTCCCACGCCACCCTTGGTAGCAGATTGCATCTATAGTTAGTACTTTAAAGAAGTAATTTTTTAGATTTTTTTACCTTATCGATAAACCGATATACACGTACGTAAAAACGGTAATAGCACGATTTTGTAAAATTTGAATATTAGTTTTTTGTTATAAATCCGTAAATATTAATCCTAAAGTATTGATATTTCCAGATAGGATATAAATTATAAATAATATACAATATTAATCCCAATTATTGGCTATTTATAGTATTTGAAGTTTTTTCGTTATTAAGAGTTAATTTTAGGTTTTAAGAATTTAAAATTAATGATAAAAATACGTTATTCTAGCCTATAATCAAAAAATCTAAAAAAATGGTACATACAAAACTATTTAATAGCCATTTCAATTTTTCGATAACTTGTTTTCGAATATTGGGGGTGAAATTTGTCAATAGACTTAAAATTTGTACCAAAATCGTTTATAGGTACAATATTAACATAAAAATATTTTTTAATTTTAATTTTTTTCTCCAATTTTTGGCTGTTTATATAAATTTTAAACCTTACCGATTTTACATTATAAGAGTTAATTTTAGTTACTACCAACAGCAGTGTTGAGCATTATCTAGATACATTTATCTAAATAAATTTTATAATATTAATCTAGAAAGAAAATATATTTTAAAATACGAAATTTGAGTTCCATAATTTTTAAAAATGATTTTGTACAATATGGACATTGGTAATAAATAATAATAATGGTTATGATGAAAATAATTGATATTGTATTTTAGTAGTATAGGTATGCTTTTATTATTAAACTTTGGTATTTTTATTTTGTTTATTTTTCACATGAAATTCTATAAGTACCTGTACTTGTACCATAAATATAAATGTAATACGAAATTATATATACCTTTGTAATTTATGTTTTACCAAAATAAGCCCGATCAATTCTACGCATATTACCAAAAAGTGAACTTCATGATTTGGTCTATTATTTAATATTCTATTTTTTTAATTTATCCGGAACCGAAAACGACGTGGGCCAGTGACAATCCATAGTAGTACAGTATAAGTTCTATCCTTGTTCAATGGGTACTGACATCGATATATATAGCCTATAGGTGTATTAAAATATTATTAAATATTATATTTTCATATTACTGTTTTGAGGTTTAGTTTATAATCGAACACCGTTTAGTGATAATATATATTATACAGTACTTACCTCTACATTTTTGGCGTCTCTTTTTTTTTCGTATACAGCGGAGTGCAGTATTTAACACTATTAATTACCTATACAGTATAATAATATTAATAAAAATTAAGGGTTTTTTAACCACTAATTCTAAAAAGTTGTATCACACCACTTTTTACAGTTACTCAGTCAAAATATATATCTTCGAATTCAACTCAATCAACCGATATTGGTAAAATATTAAACTATTATTGTTAATGTTAGTAAACATCAAAAAATGGATTGATTTTAGTACAGATGCACATATTCGTTTATACACATATTTAACATAACTCTAACACATAGAGTTTATATTTTTTAGGTAAAGTATTTTCAGTTTTCAATTCAGTAAAACTGTATAATATGATACAGCCGCCTTAAAGGTGTTTAAAATTAAAATCATTCATGGAAAAATTTTAATTATTATATAAATTAATATCAAACAAATTTATCATAAAATTAAGGTTTTAATTTTAAAACATGAAACTAAAAAACAAATTACAATATTTTATCTAGATAATAAGTATTTGTCTTTTATCTTTATACTGATAAAATAAATTTTAGCTATCTTTTAACTATATTTAGATATTTTTTAATTAATTATCCTTTATCTTTATCTAGATACTTTTTTAGTTATATATGCTCAACACTGACCAACAGTAACACTTATATTATATAGGATGCAAAAAGCTCAGAATAATTTTATCATTGCATTCAAATTCAATATATCCAACACTAATACCCTATCCAACGAATGAAATGCTTCCATTCCCTACTAACCAGAATCGTATATCCCTGAACATTATTTGTCCTATTGGGCATATTTAGTATAGAGTAGGTATAAAAAATGTGCCCTAAATAATATTTATCATCCCACGCCATTATTCACCAGTTCACGTCTGAATAAAATACTCTCAACTGTATTTAAAAAATATTAAATATTGATACTCACAAATGTATTTTATAAATTATAACCGTTTAATTTTTTTAGTGAATTAAAAATTGTAAGTATTATAATAACGATTTGAGCTAATAAACTATATTCTAATTTCCTAACTAAATAAAAATGTATACTTATTATATATTTTATTGAAACATAGCCAACAGTAATAAAGGGTTTTGATCTTGAAAATAATAAAATAAAAGTTATTGTCACAGGTGATATTCATGTAATTTTGATATAAAGTTACAAAACGAATAAAAAATATATATTTGAATTCTGTTGTATATTTGTGTGTAATGGAGAAACTTGTTGAAATTTCAAGCAAGATCAAAGAGTGTGGAAAATATTGCAACGACGTCGATTTTATGATAAATTTGGAATAGTATAGTACGTTGTTGGTTTTCGAATAAGTAAAATAAGGCACGTTCTTAGCACATATATATACATTATTATTATGAAATATAAATATGACTACATAGGTAGATTCCATTTTTTCCCTGGCCGATTTGGATCTTATATTTATACCTTCCACGCCAAAAATATTAGGTATGTACATATATGTATGAGTATAAATTGTTAGTTTTTCTTTATATTTTTATACTCGTACAGTTTTTCATCATTTATTGATAATACATCAGGTTTAATAAAGTCGATGAATAAAAATCAAATCTAATAACAGCTCGAAATTGATTAAAAAAAAAAAATACATTTTACTAACACGCCAATGCGTGTGAGAAAACTTTTTATTCAACGCACAGAAACGAGAATGTTTTGGTCGAACTGTGTAATTTATCTTCTTTCCGAGTCGTTAAGTTCGTAAATTTTCAATTTTGTATCATATCTCACGGGGTGTTATGACAAATTTACTCTCTCGAAAAAGAAAAGTATTATTAAGAACATTGATATTAAAAACTTCCTCGCACACGAAATCTAATAAACTCAAATCTTCATTTTACTTTACTTTATTTAGTTTTATTTTTATTTTTAATATATTAAATTTAATCACAATATAATTTCAAGGTATACACGTTAATACGTATGTTGTTTATTAAGTAGGTAAATAAAAATTGTACTCTGTTTTGTATAATTGCAGTAAGTTTAAATACAATTCATTTTACAGTGTATTTCATGTACTTATATAGAATCTGTAATATAATTATTTTCTGACATACTACTTTGTATATAAATCGGCTCTGACGTGTCATGAATAACTAAATATCATTCGGTGGGATACAATTTAACTGGTAAAAATTCAATAAAACATAATAATATTATGGGTGTACTTAAAGTCAACGAAGTTGAAATACTGTGATTTTGGATTCTAACGAAATTATAATATCAATTTTAGTTTAGTTTTAATAAATTAAGTAAACGAAATTTCAGACAAATCATGATTATTTCGCACATTGTTAATTTAAGAATTGGGCGCAGGTTCACTGTAATGGGTTAAAAAGTATATGAAAATGATTTTGAGTATAATGAATCATAGAAATTATTTAATTGTGTGTATTTATAGGTAGATAGTCCATTAAAAGTGCAATAACCTAATTTTAATTTATTTAAGTAAGTATTATTAAAAATATTAATAATGAGTTCACATGCATTATTAAATGTATCACGTATTTTTTGAATTGGAAATTTGACGGTCGTATGCTCTAAAAATTAAAATTATGAGACTTAAATATTTTATCAATATATAATAACGTTCATGAATGCGTAGGACGTATATATATAGTTGCATGGAATTTTGCATATTATTTATAGGAATATAAATGTCATAAAATTCGATTAAATGTAATAAAATAAATAACAATTCGACCCCACATGTGAACATCTGATGTTACTTTTAAAATATGTGGAATACGCTAATCCCCCGTATGTAGTGTAATAATATAGCTATACAATTTTAAAATACTTTATGAATACTATTATAATATAGTGTTCAAATGTCTACTATTTTTTGCAAGTATTTAATTTTCAGTAGGTCCTAATTTATTGTGAATATTTAAAAAAATAATTTTACCCAAACTCATATTGTTAAATTCTATACAACTAACAGAAAAATAAAACGTCATATTTCGAAATAAAGAAAAAAATATGAACATAAAAAATATATTATTATAATATGTTTCACAAAATCATAATATACCTATTATCATATCATCAGAGTAGAACTATTGTAAAATCTTCTGTTTTTTTGGCTATATTACAACATAATTATTGTGCACGAAAAAAACAAGTGTGAGGTATAAAAATAATTAAAATTTCTCAGCCTATCCATATATTATCTTTTCCAATTACAGGTTTAGAACTAATAACATAAAATATATATTAATTATTATTGTTAGATCGGTCAAAATGATTCCGTTACCTCAATGGTTGATTATTTGGAAAATTTGTAATGACTAATGAGTCATTTTCAGAAAAATAATAAATCGAAAGTACAATATTTATTATTCTCTATATAGCTATTGTCGATTTTATTAGGAACAATTATTGTGACATAAAAAATAGATTCAATTTGTTTTATTAATTATTAAAAAAAAATCTTAATACAATAAATTATTTTATATAATAATAAATAATTTTATTCTATATATAATATAAATGCGTATCTATGATACCAAAAATTAATCATTTAATTAAAGTCCAAACACCAGTGTATGACATATAACATATCACTAGAGCGCGGACTTTAATATCCTAAAAAGCAAGAAAAATGTCCAAAGAAATTACGATTTATTGCCGTAAAAAAATACTACATAATTAAAAAATTCACTAAAAAAATAACCTAAATATGTTAAAATTATATTTAATTTCAATAAAAACCGATTCTGAGTAATTTTTTATAATATTATTTTCAAAATATAATTTAAAATTAGTTTTATATTAGTTAATTAACCATATCGAATAAATAACGTTATCCAGGTTATATATCTTCTTCTCCTTCGCCTTCTCTCCCAACTATTTGGGGTCGGCCACCCTGGTCCTACACTTTTACTTAACTCTATCTCCCGCATCTTCTTCACTTACTCCCACCTTCCTCATATCACTCGCCATTACATCCCCCCCATCTCTTTTTCGGTCTTCCCCTCCCCCTTTTACCAACAACATGCATTTCATTTACTAATCTCTAATCTGGTACTGGTCACTTGGTCCCTTAGGCCATCTCCACACCCAAATACGCAATTTTGTTTTTCCCGCGAACATCCGAGATGGGAAAACTCGCCTATATTCTTTTCAAGACTTCTCATACTTTTTGACAAGTTTTATGTCGGCTGTCGACCTGACGCAACCTCAATTAGTCGACTTCTACGACAGGCATGAGGAAACAGTGGAGGTATTCTTAGCCCCCTCCACAGGGATATTACAATTTATTAATTAAAATCAAATATAATAATGTTCTTAATAATACAGAAAAATAATAATTATAAAATATTTAGATTAATGGATGAAATAAAATCGTTAAAAACTCAAAATCAAATATTGATGGAAAGTGAATTGACTTTAAAAAAACTGGCTAAAAATCAGAAGGATTTGTTACTTTGTGAGGAACATCGATTTGAAATTGGTTTGAATTTCGTTGTTGTCTGATATGTTTTCTCCTACACAAATTGACCTCATATTTCTTATCATATCCTTATCCATATCTTATCTATATTCCTTATCATACTTGTTAATTCGACATTTTCATTTTAAATTTAAACATGCTGGACCTCAGTTAATTTCTTCATTAATTGCTAACCAGTATTGGATTTTATCCGCTCGGTCCGCTATCCGTTGTTATTTTCAAATGCGTTGTCTGCACGCGTCATCGGGCAATATTTCTACAACCAATAATGGCTCAATTACTGTCTTATCTTGTACGACCGTCTCGGCCGTTTTGTCAGGTTGGTATAGATTTCGCCGGACCGTTTTTGACAAAAGAAGGTCGAAGGAAAAATGCCCGATCTATAAAAACGCATCTTGCTGTATTTGTTTGCATGACTATCAAGGCTGTACATCTAGAAATTGTTTCAGACTTAACAACAGAAGCTTTTTTAGTTGCTTTAAACCGATTTGTATCACGTCGGGGAATCCTAATGAATATATATTCAGATTGTAAAACAAATTGCTAATACCTGATAATATTTATAATTTAAAAATTTTATGTGAAAAGTCCATACCAAGTTAAGGTTAAATAAAATTATCGTAATAATAACATATAAAATTTAATGTATTTTTTATTATTATCTATTACGTTATTTATGTTCAAACCGTGATCAACCAACTATGTATGGAATACATAAAATGCATAAACATGGATGGTACAAACGTTGGAAGATACCCTGAGTCTTCCAAAGGGGGCGTTATGTTGCGTAAACAATATTAATATACATACCTAATTATTAATTTTAATATATATATATATATATATAAATTATCTCCGAACTTGCGAGGTTTCGTCGTTGCATCGACTGCTCGGCATTTTACCCCGCCTAAGTCAGTCTCGCTACGATCGTAAAAGTGCAAACAATATATTATATATTTATTAATTTGACATAAATCTATTTCACGAATTGGGTAACAAATTGTAATTGGAACTTTTATGCGATGGGCGATTGGAATTAACGGTTTCGTTCCCATATTGACCAAAAAAAAAATACATCGCCAGTATCGTTTTAAGATGGTCTCGTCATAAACAAACGGGATGTAATTGATTTGTAAATGTAAATGATTTACACTGACTGTTACATACCTATCTACGTGAAGAGAACCCGTCCGAACATTCTCGGTCGTCGACTCGATCCATACTGCGCTTCATACCACATCGTCGATCTCATTCATCCATTTTCCAGGCACTATTTTTATCATCGATTTACCCACATCACGGTTTCGTGAGTCAATTAAATTTGTATATATATATATATAATGTTTTATTATCCTATTTACTTATTTATTGTTTAAGATATTTAGTTTTACGATTACTAACATTAGTTTTAGAAATATTTATTGTACGATTGGTGGAAATATTACGATAATTAATTTACCATATGTCTATCGTTGCCTTTACTTTTTTTGATCCCCAGGCCGGTGATTTACGCAAACAACGGCTTTAAATTTATTTTTAAAACAATCGTATTATTTAAATTATATTTTTATGTCTTAAAATTTCTCCATCATAGCTATACATTTTTAATTATTTATTGTAAAATAATATAATAAATATTACATTTCTTACAAAAATATTAGTTTTAGTTTTTACAATATTTTGAAAATTAATAATAATTTTTACCAATAATTTTCATATATTTACGATACCATGTTATGCATAGAGTTATTTAATATAATTTATTATATTTATTAATAAATATTCTTTTAGAATAGAGGTAATATACCTAACGGTGTACCAAAATCTCGTATTTAACGGTATACCGAAAAACACGTGTATTTACCTATTTATAGTAAATTGAAACAAATATGACAAAGACGCAATACATACTCTTGGTATCACATTATATTTAAATTTTTACTTTATTTAAAAAAACTATTATTGAATTCAATCCTACAATTTTTATAAAGGTATATTAGCAACAATTCAAAAAAAGAAATTTATTATCAATCTTTTTATAATACACGAAGTTATACCTACTTATTGTAAATATTTTAAAAGTAATAACTTTCAAGAAAAGGATGCGACATTAGGTAAAGCATCACAGTTGATTAAATCGGCCATTGAGACATTTAAAAATAAGCGCTGTTTTATGGAAATGTATTTATCAATTTTGTAAAAAATATAATAGATAGATTGATTGAAAATTTAAATACTTTAGGTTGGTAAATACCAATTTTGTATATTATTATTAATGTTTTCTTTAATGAACAATATTTTTAAATAGAATTGAAAAGAAAGAGAATAGAACCAGTACATTTCAAAAATGATTATTCATATACATGTCAATGATCAAATAGATCACAGTGCTACATCAAACGTTACAATAGAACAATATTGTCGAAGAAAATCTTATTATCAATTTCTAGATGTTGTTATATTTAATTTAAAACTTAGATTCTCAGAAGAATGTTTAGACTTGACAAAAAGTGTTGATAGTTTTTAAAGCTGATTATTCTAACAGTTCTACTTTTATTAATGATTATATAGTAAATGCAAATCAACTGCAACTCTTTTAAATACCTTTAAAATTGTATTGTATATTTTTAGGAGTTTTTTCACACTAATTCAGATGTTCTTCGAAGTGAAATGATTGTTACTAAAAATACAATTTACTTGCAATATCCTGGCAGAAAAATTGGAATTGATGAATTGAAGTTACGTATGGATAAAAAAACGTTCCCTACTTTATATAAGCATATATCTTTAGCATATACATTGCCAGTAAGTAGTGTCACTTGTGAACAAGCATTTTCAGCCATGCGTAGAATAAAAACATGGCTAAGGACAACTATGGTACAGTCAAGATTAACAAATCTTTCATTGTTAAATATTGAAAAAGATGTAATTATAAATTAATGTAAATGGAATTATTTGCTAAAACAGAAAGAAAAATATTTCTTGTTTTATAATATTATGTTATAAAGTTTAATATATTTAATAATACTGAATTATTTTTTACCATTATTGATTAGTATTTGCCTTTAATTATTGTGGGGGTCTCTACCCCCATGGGCCACATTTATTTAATATTATGGTGGAGGCTGAAGCTCCCCCCAAATGTATGGGCTAATTTCACCACTGGTTTTCACTATCGGACTATTACGATTCATATACATATTAAAGGTACTTTGTTTTTGTATAACGTTAAACATAAACATGATTTCTTGAAAATCGCCCAGTGGCTAGTGAGTAGTGCACAACATTGCACAACGATTATTCAGTATTAACGTAATTTCATCATACTCTGTCAATAGTCATTATTAGTGATGGGCAAATCGGATTCGGGGATGGACCGAATCCAAGGGTTTCAGTTTTATTTTTTCGTTTCTGAAAGTGAAGCGAAATGTATTGGTTGATACAATATGATAGGAGCGAGTATTGTATTGGTTGTTACTGTATGATGTGTGCTTTTTTCTCATTTTTTTTTAGTCTGTAAACAACTATAGGTGATTATAATAATATGTATACCGGTAAATATCGACATTTCTGGAGTAACCGAAATGATTTACATTTGGCCGAATTGGTTCCCGTTTGGAAATGGGTCTAACCTGTATATATATACATTTTATATAGGTACATTTTCCTAATTTATTTTAAAATTTTAATATAACTTATAACAACAACAAAACTATAGGTAATAATAATTTTCAATTCATATTTTATTTCTGAGGTTTTTTAAATTTTATAAATAATACATAAAATTTAATGATTTTTTTTTTCACACATTTGCCTTCCTATTTGTACAGGCTTTAGACCTAAGTACGACAACAATATACGGCACGAGACTGCTATACACAATACTGAAAAGTATGCCGTGTGATAAATATCTATCGAAATTAGTTTGTGTGAGACAGGTCATAAATTTGAAATTATCAATATTTTCAAACTTTATCTATATACTCTTAATTATTATTACTGTACTCCAATAACCGATTTTGGTCGATTATTTAAAGAATTCACGTAAAATCTATATGGTGTATATGAAAAATAATTTTTAAAAATCAATGTGTCCCGTACCTGTAACTCAATTACCTTAATATTACCATTGATTAAAATATATGGTATAAATCTATGCTCAATGACGTTACACTTAGGATGATGGTACCTATATAAAGTATGTAAAAATGGGAAGGCCGATGAAAAATATAACAGTAAAAAAAGCCGGTCAGTAGGGGGTGGAAGCACATCGCTCGTCGGGTGTCAGTATGGGTGGATGCACTTCGCTACTGGGCAGGATACTCTAGGTGGATGTATTGCATTTGAAAGCAATGATAAATCA